>OV702282.1:68403505-68631005 GCA_916181665.1 Avena sativa
CCTCCCAAAATAGTTAAAGAGGTCTGTAGTTTCCTGGGCTTGGCAGGATACTATAGAAGGTTCATCGATAATTTCTCAAAATTAGCAAAGTCGATGACTGATTTACTAAAGAAAGAGAAGAAGTTTGACTGGACTGAAGCATGTGAGTCCAGTTTTCAAGAGTCGAAGAAGAGATTAGTGTCAGCACCAGTGTTATGCTTGCCAGATCTAGAGAAAGATTTTCAAGTTTATTGTGATGCATCTTGATGACCCACAAGTATAGGGGGTGTATCGTAGTACTTTCGATAAATAGGAGTGTCGATCCCAACGAGGAGCAGAAGGTGTTGACTAGTGGTATGGAGCAGGAAATCTCTGTAAATACTTAGAAAACGGATTTTTAGGGGTTTTCTGATAAAGCAAAGGAATAAAGTGCAAGTAATAAAGACAACGAACAATTGCAGAAAGTGGCCCAATCCTTTCTTAGCAAAGGACAAGTTGGTGTAAATACTTATAAGGACCAAATGTTCTCGAGGACACATGGGAATTATGTCAAGTGCTTTCGCTTCAAATAGCTGAGTACCCTTCTTTGGTGTTGTAAGTGTTGTGTGGATGAACCTGTGCTAATGTACCTAACTTACTTGGACTAATACGTACTTGTGATTAAACCCCCTACAAGCATCCTCAACTATAGGAAAGTAATTAAGATATAAACCTAACCATAGCCTTAAACTCTGAGATCCTATGCTCCCTTGTGCAATGGTGTCCTAATGGGGGTTCAGGTTTCTGTCACTCCGGCAACCCCACAATTAGTAGCCAAATACACAATGCATTCCCCTAGGCCCATATATAGGAAAGTATCATGTATTCGACGTTCACATGACACAACTAGAAGAATAGCACCACAACTTAAATACTAAACCATTGAATAATATCTCAACACAAATCCACTACTAACAACATGACTTCTCCCATGTCCTCAAGAACTAAACGAAATACTCACGAGACATCATATGGATCAAGATCAAAGATGATATGGTGATGGATAACAATCAGAACATAAACAATAATCCAATGGTTCCACTCACAAGCATCAACTACAATAGTAATCAACACCGGGAAAGTTTCCCCTACGAACTATGCAAGTATTCAACACAATTGTTACAGCAGGATGAAGTGGTGATGATGGTGCTGGTGGAGATGATGGTGTGGATGATGACGATGATGATCCCGATGAAGTCTAGCTTGATCATGGTGTTGATGGCAACGATCTTCCCTCTCCGGGAAGGAATTTCCCCAGCAGAAATCTGTCTGCCGAAGAGCTCTTTCTCTCTCGGTGTTTTCCGCCTCGCAGAGGCGGCAGAATATTTCTATGGTCGCTCTCCTCGTTTTAGGTTTTCGAGGAGAAGATATAGGTGAGAGGGCGGAGCCAGAGGTGGGCCAGGTGGGCCACACCCCCTATAGGCACGGCCTAGGGGTGGCCCGAGCCTGGGGGGGTGTGGGCCCCCTATGGCCCATCTCCGCCTCCCCTTCTAGCATTCTTCGTCTTTTGAGAAAATATGATTTTCCGTAATTTTTCGGGTATTTTTCTGATCTTCGCGAAATTGCATCAAAACACCTCTTTTTCCATCAGAATCCTGACTCCGGAAGTTCATTCTCCAAGAATCATCCAACATGCAAAAACAGATGAAAAGACATAAGTATCACCTCTTAATATGAAATATATCAATGAATAGAGGCAAATTATGATATAGAAAGGTGATGCAAATTGGAAGTATAAAATCCCCCCAAGCTTAGACCTTCGCTTGTCCCCAAGCGAAAACTGAGCTCAGTAAACATGTCCACAAGTTTATGGAGTGAAGTGTCAATAAAAAGAATACGGACAAGAAGCATCACACTTACCCTTACACAACTCATAGAAGAAAGCAACTCACCATTATATTACTTAGCTTGCAACAAGTATAGGAGTCACAATAGAGATGCATAAATATAAATCATAATTGGAATTGGCAAACTTTGTTCTTGGTCAGAGAACAGCTGGCAAACAGTTTCACAAAAAGCTTTTGTAGAAGTTTTCACAACAAGAGTACTCTTTGCTCAAACATAAAAGGTTTTTCACAATGATGGCTTTCAAAGTAATACTCAATAGATAAGAGTCTTGTGCAAACAAGGAAGATAAAGAACATGATTGAATAAATCATCATATGAATGCTTGAAACACAACAACTCAAATGCTTGCTAGAGATAGAGAGGAAGTAGGTTTACTGACTCAACTTAGAAGTGGAAGAAAGGTCCTTCATAGAGGGAAGCGGGGATTTCAAGTTCATAAAGAGCTTCCAAAAGATTATGGTACTTACTAGCTTTGATCCCTCATTGCCCCTATCATAAGCATCTTGAGGTGATTAAGGTTAAAGTGAACAAAGATGGAGTATATGCTTGACGAAATATAAGTTGGCAATCTCATGTCCCTTGAGTACAAGGGACGCTCCTCATGCTACTCAACTTTAGTTACCGGTAAGTTCTTGTCATTGTAAGCATATGTGCATCATAAAGAACCACCAACGGGTACCCCTTGCACATGATACAGGAGCTATCCCATAATCAAAATGACAAGGCAAGCAGACAGTGACCATCTCAGCGATCTTCTTATTTTCTATTTGCATAGGTTTTTTATTGAGCATGCTTCATAGATTGCTCACTATGGTTATGCTGCAAGTTTCCACCATGATTAGGCATGGCTTAGGCTAGCGGCCCAGGCGTTTCTCTAACACACATACATAACTCCATGGACTTACAAGCTCCCCTTTATTTAACACGAACGACATCCGCAAACAAAAGAGCATGATATCAACTGGATATGTATCCATGAGTGTTGAAAGTGTTCCCCATGACAACACGGTTCTACTAATCCCAACGTATAGATGCAAGCATATACAACTTCGATGACACAATGGTTCAAGTTTATTAGGGGAAGAAAATAAGGTGTGCCATCAAGTTCGTGAGAGCTTTACTAACTAGTGTTCACATAACAAAATTGTTTTAAATTTGAAAGATAGATGAAGCTTGAGAATTTGCTTGGAAAAGCAATAATGCTAATAGGTAGATATGGTGGACACAAATGGCACAGGTTTTGGTTTAAAGGGATTGGATGCGTGAGAATTAGTCCTTCTCAAAACAGGTTTTTGGCTAGCAAGGCTGGGTAGCATGCAAAAGAGTTGAAAGAAACAAGCAAACCTACAAGTGATAAAGCCAAACATGCAATATTTCTTGAAGACACAAAAGATCTTAAATAAAGAATACTAAGCTTATGAGCCAATCAAGAAAGGAAATAAATGATACAAAATACCTATAAGATTTTTCTCTTTTCCTTCCAAACCTCAAAAAGTGTTGCTACTGACCAGAGCTCGGTTTGCCAAAACCAATTTAGATCTACTTTATGCTCCCAAAGTGATACCAATACTGATCAACAAGATCAATCATATAATAGAGATTGCAAACTAAAATAAGAAGTGCAAAACGTAAAAGATGAGACTTCTCATTAATATTCCATAAAGGCACTCACACCAAGGGATACATAGATAATCAACTAGAGGAGAGATACTTCCACAATGCAAACCAACCTATAAGATAACTTCTCTACCAAAGATATAGCTCTACTAAAAAGGCAAAAGATAAAAGATAATGATGTGATACCGCGGCACTCCCCCAAGCTTGGAACAAGCCAAGGGTATGCCAAACCTGATGACGAATTACTCCTTCGGTGGTGGTGGTGTTCTCTTGATAAGCTCTTCAATCAGTTTCCTCAAATCCTCCATCTCGAAGGTCAGAGTACGAATCAACTCCAAATTTTGCTAAATGCGGTTCATGATCATATCGGGCCAAGAATCCTAGTCCTTTATATTCTTTCCCCACTCTTCCTTCTTAGAGTGTTCCTTCCCTGCATGTTTAGAACGAGGCAGATCCCAAACAGAGGGCAAATTCCCTTTGGGCACCTCTTGGAATTGTTGCTCATGTATAAGAGTATGGAAGGGATTCTTGGTACGTGGAGGAGGTGACCGTGGAACGAAGACAAGACGTGGAGGTTTCCCTCCTGTAGACATCCGTGTTGTCCTTCTAAGCTTGGTAGGGTTTGCCACCACTCCAATGCTTGCGACGGTAGCGCGGGTGTCCGAATGCTCGTCCTCCTCCATGTCTTCCTCATCCCCAACCAAGATCTCCTCCTCCTTAGGGTTTGAGGATCATCCCCTTCGGGCTTCTTGCCTTTGTCGTTGGCAGAGACCATGGTGCTCTAAACTTGAGAAGAATTCCTGACAGAAACAGATCGAAACAAAAACATGACGAGAACATGATACATGAACCTCGGGGGATCCGGGGGTTAAATATTACGAAGTTTCAATGCATAAGGAAGGTATTGTGTGAAAATGAGGCAGAGACAGAGCTCAGGGGGATCAGACCCCCTCCAGGCACGGCTAGCTAGGACCCGCGCCTAGGGTGGGTGTGGCCACCCTGGCCTCCGTTTCCTCCTCTGTTTCGTCTCGTAACCTTCCGTATGTAATAAAAACATCAAAAATATAAAAAGATAGGGTTTTCACGAACCTTCTCTTTTCACCGCTTTTACCTATTCAAAGACGGACTCTGCAGATTCTGGTGTTTGGTTTTTAATAAATTCTTCCAGAGTCACCATTTGAATAATATCAACATCTTCATTATAAGAATCTCCAGAAATATAATGTTTGAGCCTTTGACCATTCACCAACTGTGTAGTGTTATCTTTCAAAGAATATATTTTCATAGCCCCTAAACGATACACTTCCTCAATAACAAAAGGTCCTTCCCATTTTGAGAGTAGTTTCCCTGCAAAGAATTTGAGACGAGACCTATACAAAAGAACTTTCTCACCAACATGGAACTCCCTTTTTAGAATTCTCCTATCATGCCATCTTTTTATTTTTTCCTTAAAGAATCTAGCACTTTCATAAGCTTCACTTATCCACTCATCTAAGGTACTCAAGTCAAGCAATCTTTTTTCACCGGCAAGTTTAAAATCTCTATTCAACTCTTTCACTGCCCAATAAGCTTTGTGTTCTAATTCTAGAGGCAAGTGACAAGCTTTCCCATAGACCATTTTGTAAGGAGATATTCCCATAGGATTTTTATAAGCGGTTCTATAAGCCCATAAAGTGTCATTCAACTTTTTAGCCCAATTTTTCCTAGATCTATTAATAGTCTTCTGCAAGATAGATTTAATTTCCCTATTGGAAAGTTCTACTTGCCCACTGGTTTGGGGGTGATAAGCTGAAGCAATTCTATGGTTAACATCATATTTAGCAATAGTTTTCCTAAAACCACCATGAATAAAATGAGAGCCTCCATCAGTCATGAGATATCTAGGCACACCAAACCTAGGAAAAATAACATCCTTAAGCATTTTCAAAGAGGTCTTACCATCAGCGTTGTTTGTAGGTATGGCTTCTACCCATTTTGTAACATAGTCAACAACAACAAGAATATGAGTATACCCTTTTGAAGGAGGAAAAGGACCCATAAAGTCAAATCCCCAACAATCAGAAGGTTCAATAACAAGAGAATAATTCATAGGCATTTCATTGCGTCTAGAAATGTTACCAACTCTTTGACATTTGTCACAAGATAAAACAAATTTCCTTGCATCCTTGACAAGGGTAGGCCAATAAAATCCAGATTGTAAAACTTTTTGTGCGGTTCTATCCCCAGCATGGTGTCCTCCATAAGCACTGCCATGACATTTTCTCAATATCTCTTGTTGTTCATATTCTGGAACACATCTTCGCATAATACCATCTACTCCTTTATATAAATGTGGGTCATCCCAAAAGTAATGCCTCAAATCATAAAAGAATTTTCTTATTTGTTGAGCTATAAAGGTTGGAGGCAAATACTTGGAAACAATAAATTTAGCGTAATCAGCATACCAAGGACTCTCATGCGGGATTACCCTTATTGCAGCCAACTGTTCATTTGGAAAACTATCATTAACAGGCAAAGAGTCAAAATAAATGTTTTCCAAACAAGATAAATTGTCAGCAACATGATTTTCAGCACCTTTCCTATCTACAATATGCAGATCAAACTCTTGTAAAAGCAACACCATCTAATAAGCCTAGTCTTAGCGTCTTTCTTTGTCATAAGGTACTTGATAGCAGCATGATCGGTATGAATAGTAACCTTTGAATCAACAATATAGGGTCTAAACTTATCACATGCAAAGATTACAGCTAAGAAGGCCTTTTCAGTAGTAGCATAATTCTTTTGAGCAGCATCTAGAGTCTTGCTAGCATAATGAATAACATTCAACTTCTTATCAACATGTTGCCCAAGGACACCACCACAGCAAAATCACTAGCATCACACATAATTTCAAAAGGTCAACTCCAATCAGGTGGTTGAACAATAGGAACAGTAGTCAAAGATTTCTTCAAAGTTTCAAAAGCTTCCTTACAATCATCATAAAAAACAAAAGGTACATCTTTTTGAAGAAGATTAGTAAGGGGCTTTGAAATTTTGGAGAAATCTTTAATAAACCTCCTATAGAAACTAGCATGACCAAGGATACTACGAATACCTTTTATATCCCTAGAGCAAGGCATCTTCTCAATTGCATCAATTTTGGCTCTGTCAACTTCAATGCCTCTTTCAGAAATTTTGTTCCAAGAACAATCCCTTCATTAACCATGAAATGGCATTTCTCCCAATTAAGAACAAGGTTGGTTTCTTCACATCTCTGCAAAACTTTATCAA
The DNA here is from genome assembly GCA_916181665.1 of Avena sativa. Lineage (NCBI taxonomy): Eukaryota > Viridiplantae > Streptophyta > Magnoliopsida > Poales > Poaceae > Avena > Avena sativa. The sequence goes on from OV702282.1 coordinate 68,410,259, forward strand.
GGTTGTGCAAACAGTTATCAAAATAAGTTCCATAGACGGAGAAATCGTCCATGAAAACCTCCACAATTTCTTCACAAAAACCATGAAAGATAGCAGACATACATCTCTGAAAGGTAGCAGGAGCATTACAGAAACCAAAAGGATTACGCCTATAAGCATAAGTTACATAAGGACATGTGAAAGTAGTTTTCTCTTGGTCTTGCGCTTTCACAGCGATTTGACAGAACCCAGAATAACCATCAAGAAAACAAAAGTGGGTCTTTTTAGACAACCTTTCTAGCATTTGATCAATAAAGGGCAAATGATAATAATCTTTCTTAGTAACTTTATTAACCTTTCTAAAATCAATGCACATCCTATACCCAACTACTACTCTTTGGGGTATAAGCTCATTATTTTCATTAGGCACAACAGTAATTCCCCCTTTCTTTGGAACACAATGAACGGGGCTAACCATTGGCTATCAGCAATAGGGTAAATAATACCAGCATCAAGGAGTTTTAATACCTCATTTTTTACCACATCGTTCATCTTAGGATTTAGACGGCGTTGGTGCTCAACAACTGGTTTTGCATCAGGTTCTATATTATTAGCATGCTGACATATAGTAGGAGAAATCCCTTTTAAATCATCAACAGTATAGCCTATAGATCCTCGGTGTTTCTTCAGTATTTACAATAACCTTTCTTCTTCCTTTCCTGAAAGTTTAGAACAAATAATAATAGGATATACTTTCTTATCATCTAGATAAGCATACTTAAGGTCATCAGGTAAAGGTTCTAATTCGAAAACAGGGTCCCCTTTAGGTGGTAGTGTGGTACCCAAATCTTCTACATGTATATTATGCCTAAGTAACTCAGGCTGATGAAGGAAAAACTCGTCAATCTCATTTCTTTCCTTAATGAAGACCTCGCTTTCATGATCTTCCATAAAATGCTGCAAGGCATTGTTAGGAGAAAGAGAAATAGCAGAACGTTGTTCAACCCTGAAATCCTCATTACGCAATTCATTTTCATAAGGAGTTTTAGAAAATTTGGAAAAATTAAACTCATAAGACTCTCCATCAAACTTAGTAAAAACTTTTTCCTTTCTACAATCTATGATAGCCCCACAAGTATTCAAGAAGGGTCTACCAAAGATAATAGAATATGTTTTACTAGCTTCAGAACCAAGTACTAGAAAATCAGCAGGATATTTAATCTTACCACAAAGAACCTCCACATCTCTTACAATGCCAATGGGACGGACTGTCTCTCTGTTAGCAAGGTGAATAACCACATCAATATCCTCAAGCTCACAAGGACCAATTTCATGCATAATATCTCTGTAAAGCTCATAAGGAATAGCACTAGAACTAGCACCAATATCACATAAACCATAATAGCAATGATCACCAATTCTAACAGAAAGAACAAGGACACTAGCTTTTCTAGGATGGGAGACAATATTATAAGTGTCTTCACAGAAGACAATGTGCTCATCCTCTATATTTTTAGTGACAAGATCTTTCACAATAGCTACCACAGGCTCAATATTTATTTTCTCATCTTGTTCCACAGTTTTATTTGCACTTTTCTAACCACATTAGCTATGATAGAATGTTCCCTTACCTTAGCAGGAAAAGGGATTTTCTCAACATAAGGTTCAGGCAAAATAGGATCAATAGTACAAACTTCAATGCTATCAGGAACATGGGTAACAATGTCTTTATAAGGAGCATGGTACTTGTCCCACTCCTTTTTGGGAATTTCAATATAAGAGGAAAAGGCCTTAAAACATTTTGCAAGAACTTGAGAATCAAGACCATACTCATTACTAATATCATGGAAGTCATCAGTTCCCATAAAGGATTTAATGCATTCATAATCATAGTTTATACCCGACTTTCTTCCTTTGTCATTCTCCCAAGCTTCAGTGTTCTCTTGAAACCGTCTAGGAGATCCCATTTAGCTTCTTCCTTCATACGTGTGAATGATCCAGCACAAGCAGCATCTAGTAAATCTTTATCATGAAGAGAAAGCCTAGCATAAAGTTATTGATAATAATATTGTTAGGGAGTTCATGAATAGGACATTTAAGAATTAGTAATTTGAATCTCCCCCAAGCTTGACCTGTACTCTCTCCATCACGAGGCCAAAAGTTATATATCAGATTCCTATCCTTATGAATCTCACTAGGAGGATAGAATTTAGAATAAAAGAGAGGCACTATTTCCTCCCATTCCATGGATTGTCCATTCTTCAGCAGCTTATACCATTCTTCAGCTCTTCCTATCAAGGATATAGAGAGTAACTTCTTCACCTGTTCAGTTGTGATACCTGCACACTTAAACAACCTGCATAATTCATGGATAAAAAGCAAGTGATCACCAGGGTGGACAGTTCCATCCCCTAAATAATAATTATCCATAACACGATCAAATAATACTTGTAGGTACCTTAAAAGGATCTATCTCAACAGATGGTGGTCGATCTACTACCCTAACAGTGGTAGTAGTTTTCGCAAACAGAAAACCAAGTGGGTTATCCATATTGGAAAGAAAGTAACAAACAGAAATAAAAAAATACTCAAAGTAGAAGCTTCCTTTACTAGTTCCACTCTTCAATAGCGCTTCACTCCCCGGCAACGGTGCTATAAAATAGTCTTGATGACCCACAAGTATAGGGGGTGTATCGTAGTACTTTCGATAAATAGGAGTGTCGATCCCAACAAGGAGCAGAAGGTGTTGACTAGTGGTATGGAGCAGGAAATATCTGTAAATACTTAGCAAACGGATTTTTAGGGGTTTTCTGATAAAGCAAAGGAGTAAAGTGCAAGTAATAAAGACAACGAACAATTGCAGCAAGTGGCCCAATCCTTTCTTAGCAAAGGATAAGCCGGTGGAAATACTTATAAGGACCAAACGTTCTCGAGGACACATGTGAATTCTGTCAAGTGCTTTCGCTTCAAATAGCTGAGTACCCTTCTTTGGTGTTGTAAGTGTTGTGTGGGTGAACCTGTGCTAATGTACCTAACTTACTTGGACTAATACATACTTGTGATTAAACCCCCTGCAAGCATCCGCAACTACAGGAAAGTAATTAAGATATAAACCTAATCACGGCCTTAAACTCTGAGATCCTACGCTCCCTTGTGCAATGGTGTCCTAATGGGGGTTCGGGTTTCTATCACTCTGGCAACCCCACAATTAGTAGCCAAATACACAATGCATTCCCCTAGGACCATAAATGGTGAAGTATCATGTAGTCGATGTTCACATGACACCACTAGAATAATAGCACCACAACTTAAATACTAAACCATTGAATAATATCTCAACACAACTCCACTACTAACAATATTACTTCTCCCATGTCCTCAAGAACTAAACGAACTACTCATGAGACATCATATGGATCAAGATCAAAGATGATATGGTGATGGACAGTCTGAACATAAACAATAATCCAATGGTTCCACTCACAAGCATCAACTACAATAGTAATCAACACCGGGAAAGTTTCCCCTACGAACTATGCAAGTATTCAACACAATTGTTACAGCGGGATGAAGTGGTGATGATGGTGCTGGTGGAGATGATGGTGTGGATGATGACTATGATGATCCCGATGAAGTCTAGCTTGATGATGGTGTTGATGGCAACGATCTCCCCTCTCCGGGAAGGAATTTCCCCGGCAGAAATCTGTCTATCGGAGAGCTCTTTCTCTCTCGGTGTTTTCCGCCCCATAGAGGAGGTGGAATCTTTCTGTGGTCGCTCTCCTTGTTTTAGGGTTTCGAGGGGAATATATAGGCGAGAGGGTGGAGCCAGAGGTGGGCAGGTGCGCCACACCCCCTGTAGGCGCGGCCTAGGGGTGACCCGCGCTTGGGGGGTGTGGGCCCCCTGTGGCCCATCTCCGCCTCCCCTTCTGGCATTCTTCGTCTTCTAGGAAAATATGATTTTCCGTAATTTTTCGGGTATTTTCCGATCTTCGCAAAATTGCATCAAAACACCTCTTTTTCCATCAGAATCCTGACTCCGACAGTTCATCCTCCAAGAATCATCCAACATGCAAAAACAGATGAAAAGACATAAGAATCACCTCCTAATATGAAATATATCAATGAATAGAGGAAAATTATGATATAGAAAGGTGATGTAAATTGGACGTATCACATCTCACCAAGGACTGGGAGGTTTGTTAATACAAGAAGATAAAGTGGTAGCATATGCCTCGAGAAAACTCAAGAATCATGAAGTAAACTATCCTACGCATGACTTAGAGTTGTCCTCTGTTGTCCATGCACTAAAGCCATGGAGACATTATCTTATGGGAAAACATTGTGAAATGTTCACCGATCACAAGAGTTTGAAATACATTTTCACACAGAAGGAACTCAACATGAGACAAAGAAGATGGCTAGAACTTATCAAGGATTATGACTTAAGTTTGCAATACCATCTCGAGAAACCAAATGTCATAGCCGATGCATTAAGCCGCAAGGTTTATGTGAATGGCCTCACCAAAGGAGAATTGCCAAAAGATTTGAGTGCTCAATTTAAAGAGCTAAGATTAGAGATAGTGCCTGAAGGATATCTTATGTCCTTGGAAGTACAACCAACACTATTGGATAAAATCAGAGAAGCTCAAAAGAAGGATAAGGAAATAGAGGAAATTAAGAGTAAAATTGGTAAAGGAAAGGCAAAGGGATTCCATGAATATGATCAAGGAACCTTATGGTATGGAAAGCGTATCTGCATTCCACATGATCCTGAACTTCGCAAATTGATCCTGCAAGAAGCATATAATTCACCATATTTTATTCATCCTGGCAACACCAAGATGTACATGGATGTGAAGGAAAGATTTTTGTGGAACAATCTGAAGAAAGATATCGCAGAGCACATTGTCTTGTGCGACATGTGTAGTCGAGTAAAGGCGGAGCATCAGAAACCGGCAGGGTTATTACAACCACTACCAATACCCGATTGGAAGTGGGATAAAATCGGTATGGATTTTATCATAGGACTACCAAGGACTAGATCTGGATACGATTCTATATGGGTTTTTGTGGATCGCTTAACAAAAGTGGCTCATTTCATACCCGCTAAATACCACCTATACAAGTGCTAAATTAGCCAAGATATATATGAACAGAATCGTGTGTTTGCATGGAGTACCTAAAAGTATTGTGTCAGATAGAGGAACTCAGTTCACTTCGCATTTTTGGTGACAACTATATGAGTCATTGGGAACTAGACTAGAATTCAGCAGTGTGTTTCATCCTCAGACTGATGGACAGACAGAAAGGACTAATCAGATTTTGGAAGATATGCTGAGAGCTTGTGCGCTAGACTATGGATATAGTTGGGGCGAAAGTCTGCCATACGAGGAGTGTTCTTACAATAATAGCTATCAATCGAGCATAGAGATGGCTCCATTTGAATTCCTTTATGGAAGGAAGTGTACTACACCATTATTATGGAATCGAGTAGGAGAAAGAAACTTGTTTGGACCAGACCTAATCAAGGAAGCCGAAGAGAAAGTCAGGATGGTAAAGGATAGACCAAAGATAGCCCAATCCCGACAAAAGAGCTATGCAGATCCAAAACATAGAGAGGTCACCTATGACGTAGGTTATAGAGCTTATCTCAGAGTCTCACCACTTCGTGGTGTGAAGAGATTTGGAGTCAAAGGTAAATTGGCACCTCGTTATGTAGGACCATTCAAGATTTTGAGCCGTAAAGGAGAAGTGGCCTATGAGCTAGAATTACCAGAATCTCTGTCAGCAGTCATAATGTGTTCCATGTTAGCCAACTGAAAAAGTGTCATCTAGAGATGGAAGAAACTTCGTTAAAAGACACTATACCACTAGAAGAAATTCAGCTAGAGAAAGATCTCACTTATGAAGAGAAACCTATCAAGATTCTGGAGATAGCAGAAAGAGTTCACTCGTACTAAGACAATCAAGTTCTGCAAAGTACAGTGGAACCATCACACTAAGGAGGAAGCAACTTGGGAAAGAGAAGATGAACTTCAGAAAGATCGCCCTCACATATTTGCTAGCCAATTCGAATCTCGAGGGCGAGATTCATCTTAAGGGGGTTAGATTTGTAACATCCCAAATTTTCATTAAACCAAAACTTCATCATTGCATTCATATCATCATGGTATGTGAGCATTGCACAAAAAAATTAAATTTTTTTAACCTAGTAAAACCCTATTTAAAACCCCTCATTTATATGCAAGGTGTGGAGTTTGTGTTTTTATTTTATTTTACCTTAAATGTTTTGTTTGTGGTTTGTTGTTTTAAATCATTTTTGAAAGCTAGGTTCACCCCTTAAAATCTTGGTGAAGGTTTGATTTGATTTGGAGTTTATTTGATAGTTCAATTGTTTTATAGAAAATAGAAACATAAAAAAGAAAAAGACTAGAGGAAAAAAATCTTACCTGCCAGCAACCGACTCGGCCCAACACCAGCATCCCACCCAGCATCCTCTCCCCCTCTGTTTCTTTTCTCACCGCGTCGACCCTGCACCCTCTCGCTGATGAGCTAGCCCCACCGCCAGGTCAGCATCGTCGTCCTCAATCACGCGCCGCTGAGCCCGCTCCTCTCTGTCATTTCTACTGTGATTGATTTCGCGTAAATACGCTTGATTCGCGACATGATTGCTCCCCCCGACCCCCGCTACTTAATCCCCACTACCCCTTCTCCATTTTCCTCCACATCGCACCACCAGAGAGCCTCTAGGCTTCGTGAATTCCAGCTCGAAGCCGTCGTCATCCCGACGCACTCCGGCGACGAATCCGGTGAGGTCTGGCGACCTCCTCGCCCTATGCTTTGCTCTATTGCGTTTGTCGTCTTCGGGCGCACTCACTGACGCTCTCCGTTCGCTTGCTTGTGCCCTATAGGCTCGACTCCGTCTCCATCTGCAAACCACCGAAGGTAGACGCGACTCCAGCGAGGAATCCAGGACGAGTCCGTGTGCCCCTTCCTCGACCGCGACCTCCACTATAACCGCCTCAACCCCACAACTTCGATAACACCCTGCGCCCCTCCCCTTACCCCTAGCACCACTGGAGCACCGTCACTAGACGTGCCGCCGCTGCACACTGCCATCAGTGCCGCCAGGTCTTGGCCAAGCGCTCATGACCGCTAGATCTACATCCTAGGGTTAGGATTAGATTAGGCGATGAAGAGGTATCGACCGATCTGGGCCACACAATATGATTTAGATCTAATGGCACATGCGCCTGATCTGCGCGAAGAGATACCAGCCAGTGGGGTTGCGCCACCTGGCTGGGTTTTCTGTTTAAAATACAGATTTTGTTTATTAGATGTTTAAACTTATAAAATTCATAACTTTTGATCCACAATTTAGAAAAATGCAAATTTGTTGTCTATAGATTCAGAAAAATGTGAACTTTATTACTGTGGCCTTATTTTGTTCAGTACCTTCTGTAAAATTTGAGTTTTAGGCAGAGACATTTTTAGGGCTATTTTGACTATAAAAATTGTTGTATAAATTATTTTTAGGTGGATCTTGTCATCTTTAGCCTTTAGAAAGTGTACTTTATCTTCTGTACTATAGAATTTGGTTTTAAAAGTGTGGAATTCATATTATTGCATAATTGCATGCATCCATATTATTTTTGAGTGTCATATTGAGTTTTATATTTTGTTGTTTGATTTGATGTGTAGATTGTGTGGATTGTGAAGTTTGTTGCTGTGAGGATTGTACCTACTTGTAGGGTTTCATAGCATGGAAAACAAAAAATTTCTACCGCATACAAACAAACAAGCCAAGATCTATCTACTAGATTGTAGCAACGAGTTGATAGAATAACTCACCCTCGAAGATTCCAAAGTGTTTAACGAGAGCGGATTCTCGTGGGTGATGTACTCGTACTCTTTCCGATCTCAAGATCGCGTAGAGGATCCTTCCGGCGCTGCGTTCCGGCAGCGCTCCCGCAGTCGGTCACACGTTCGGTACTCGACGAAGACCTTCCTCTCCCTTGTTCCAGCAGGCAGCGGAGGTTGTAGCACTCTCCTCGCGATTTCGGCAGCACAACGGCGTGGTACCGGAAGTAGAGGGGAGATCTCGCAGGGCTTCGCCTTAAGCCGGAGCGAGTATGGTGGAGTATGAGAGAGTCCCTCGACGATCTAGGGTTTAGACACGCCGAGGAGGGGGCAAGACGGCGGCTAGGGTTAGCTAGGCGGCGGCGGCGGTTTGCCCTAGGGCGGCGGCGGCGGCAGTGGAGGTGGTGGCGCCGGCGGCTAGGGTTTGGAGGAGAGGATCTTGTGTGTCTCTAGGAGGGAGCCCTGCCCCTCCTTATATAGGTGGAGGGGTCGGCCGGCCAAGGGGAGGGAGAGGAGTCCCTCCCCAACTCGGCTTGGGTGGTGCACCGGCGGTGGGGAGGAGGGACTCCTCCCCAACTCGGTTTCCTCCTCCTTTTCCTATTTCCAAAATTAGCCGTTTGACTTTCAAACTAGCCGTTTGACTTTTCAAACTAGGATTTGAATTAATCCTTTATTTTGTTCAGCGATGACACTTAGTACATGATGCAATCATACCAAATTGATATAACACATTCATGTACCCTTCCCCTCCGGAGTGCCGGACATTCCGGAACCTTCTAGAACATTCCCGATGAAAACACCGGAACCATTCTCCAACTCCGAAACGGGACTTTCCTTATATGAATCTTATTCTCCGGACCATTCCGGATCTCCTCATGATATCCCAAATCCCATTAGAGACTCCGAACAACATTCAGACTCTTTCTCATCATTCCATAACTACTCAAACAACGTCGAATCCTTAAGTGTGTCTCCCTACAGTTCGTGAATTATGCGGACATGATCGAGACACTTCTCTGAACAATAACCAATAGAGGAATCTGGAAATTCATATGGCTCCCACATATTTCTACGATTACTTTGCGATCGAATGAACCACTTACATACGATATCAATTTCCCTTTGTCTCACGATAGTTTACTTATCCGAGGTTATGATCGTCGGTATCTCTGCATACCTAGTTCAACCTTGTTATCGATAAGTACTCTTTTCTCGTTCCCGTGATATGTGATCCCTTGTGAGCCAGTCACATGCTTGCAAGCTAATTGGATGACATTTCACCGAGAGGGCCTAGAGTATATCTATCTGTCATGTGGATGGACAAATCCCACTCTTGATCCATGTGTTTCAACCAATACTTTTCGAACACTCAATGCCACCTTTATAGCCACCCAGTTACGGTGTGGTGTTTGATGTCATCAAAGCATCCATCCGGTAAAGGTGATATGCATGATCTCATGGTCGAAGGAATTAGATTACTATGTATCAGAAAGCATATAGCAATTGAACTATTAAAATGACTTAATATTTATGCTACGCTTATCTATAGGAGTATGTCCACCATATCATTCTCCTAACGATATGATCTTGTTGTTAATAACATCTCAATGTTCATGATAGGGAAACAAAAATCATCTATTAACCAACAAGCTAGTATTATATAGAGGCTTTACTAGGGACTTCAAATTAAGTTTACAAATCACACAAGTATTAATATTTCCTTGTTAATACTATTATAGCATGAATGTAAACATTTATCATAAACACAAAGATATAATAATAACTACATTTATTATTGCCTCTAGGGCATATCTCCAACACTACTCTCCTAGCTACCAAGGCAAGTGATATTTTCATCATATGTCCTATTATTTTACCTATTGCATTAGTGTTATTTTAGTAGGACTTGCATGATAGTTTTAATTATATTGCTATGCTACAGAAATCCTATAGATTATATCTTGGTAGTATTTTCCAAAGTTAGGAGACATCGTATGCTAGAATGCTTAGTATTGATATTAGAATTCGTGGAAAATTCATATTATGATGGTATGGAAAGTTATACTTATATATTTTTGACTAAGAAAACAACCATTGTTAATGAAACACCTAGTTGGATTGGGACTTGTATGGTTTATGTTGAGTGGTTACTCAGGGCCCATTTCTATGGTTTACCCTGGTGTATCACACTAGTGGATGGCCACCCAGGAACAAAGAGATTTGAGATGTTTGTGTCTCGAAGCTTCCAGTGCAACCACATGGCATATGGGCTCTGCCTTGACCAACTAAGTTGTGAGAACTCAGCCAAATGGACAGAGGGTGGTACAATTGATAGGATGGAACGCGTCCGTGGTGGCTTGAGGGATTACTTCTGAAAAGTCTCATCTCGATGTTTGTCGAGTCTTGTGGGGAAAGTGCACCACCTCTCGAGAGGGTAAACCTAAGTACTTGGCCGTGTCCCCGGTTATGGGCAATTCATGAGCATCAAGACATTAAAATAGTTCAAGAATCTCCTCATCCCAATTTCTCTAAGTTAAAATTGTGGGTGAACAAGGTTAGAGATTCACTAATGTCTATTGGTGGTACCTTAGTGTTTTGTAAAAGCAAAACTCAGTATTTTCAAAACTAATAGGATAAAACATGCTTTTAGCAAAGCCGGCTAGATCTACACTTAGCCATATTCATGTAGTTGTTATGTTCTACTATACAACTATGGTATCACTTGCTAATACAATTCCAATTGTATTGACCCTTTGTGGCCGTAACTTATCATGTTGCAGGTTACTCTGATGGTGAGTAGGGTTACGGGTCTACACTCGACATGTTTGCCTGTGGTGCATGAAGATGAAGACTCTATTATTATGTTATGTATTGAGAACTCTAAATAAGTTAGCCTTGGGATAAGTGAGTTGTAAGAACTATTGTACTCCTGGATTTGCGATGTAATAATGACCTTTGTTTATGTGTACTTCATCTTAAACTATGGGTGCTAGCAAAATGATTCAGGGACTAGCACTGCAATCACAGGGATCTCTACCTTATTCGGTGAGATCTTACAAGGGGGGCCTATAAATAGAGTACCTTATCCCCTTCCTTCGGCAGCTCGACCCACTCAAGAACACCATCCCCATTTGAGCCACCAAATCAACAAGATCTCTTCATCCAACCATCCAAAGTCATTGATCTTTGGAGAATCGAAGGAGGAGGCCTTGATCTACAGCTTCACCAAGAGAGATCTTCATTTCCCCCTCATTCACTTGAGGGCCCCCATGCTCTAGTGTTTCTTTGGAAACCCTAGCTTTTGATTTGGTTCTTATAATCTTGTGTTTGATTGTTCGACAGCTTTCTTGTATTCGGGAGCCTCCAATTAATTTGTGGATGTGTGCCTTGAAATTGCCAATATAGTGGAAGAGGTGAATCGAACCCTTTAGGTTGAGGTTCATCGGAGAGCAAGGGAGGCCTCTCGTGGCGTTGGTGGTTTGAAACCACCCCCTATCCAAACATATACGTACTTCCCCTTAAAAGGAAGGAACTACGGGAAACAAACCCTTGTGTCTCCTCGTGCTGCACTTTGGTTACTTCTATCATTTACCGCACTTTACTTTACTTGTTCTTGCTTAGTGTATCTGCTAGTTTGACATATAGGTAAATTCACCTTAGTTGCATAATCTAGAGAATTTACCTTTCTTGTCAAACCCTAATTTGAAAAGAGTAAAATTTGAAGTAGCACCTATTCACCCCCACTCCCCTCTAGGTGCCCATACGATCCTTTCAATTGGTATCAGAGCCTCGGATCTTTATTTGGGCTTTACTGCATAAGAGTATATGGGTAGCCGTTTAGGAGAATATGATGGTGAGCCTAGTCGCAAGGTGACCATGGAGGATCTCAATAACTTGGAAACAAGATTGAGCTCCACCCTAGGCAACGAGATCAAACAATTGCAAAATTTACTTGAGCAACTTGTTAAAAATAAACATGCATCATCATCACCTTCTCCTCAAGAGGAATCTCTATCATTACCCAAGGTGAATGCCCCGGCATCACCCAGGGTTGTGGAGGTGGGGGATAATCCAAACAACACTAATACTTCCACAAAAAGGGATGGTGGGAAGGGAGAGCACCATGAGCAAGGATGGTACCCTCCCGACCCTCCAATTCCTCACCCTCATATAAACAATAGAGGAGACCCACCTAAGCTTGCTACATCTACTTTTGCTGAATGGCAATTACTAATGAAATCTCATGTGCGCAACTCTTGTATTGAGTTATGGAACATCTTTGAAGAAGGACTCCACATTGGAGATACAACCAACTTGACGAGAAGAGAAGTTGTCAATAGTCAACTCAATGCCACCGCTTTTCACATGATTCAACAAGGATTGGGTACAAAAGACTACCCTCGCATTGAACACCTCAACAACGCCAAGGAAGCTTGGGATGCTCTCACAGAGTTGTATGTTGGAAATGAGAGCATGAGAAGGAACCGATATGATTCACTAATCAATCAATCCGAAGGCTTCTATATGAAGGATGGTGAAGATCATGAAGACATGTATCGTAGGCTCAAGTCTACTGCCACTGCATTTAGGAATGTGGGTGCCTCACATGTGGATGATGCTTGGATAAAGAGGAAATATGTGAGTGCACTCATGCCCTTTGAGCCCACCGACTTGAAGAGCCTACAAGGAAGACACAACTACCACCTCATGACCTCCAATGAAGTTATGCAAGAGATGGCCTCTTTTGATGTTGCCACCAAGAATGCCAAAGATGCTCGTGCTCGAGCCCTTGGAATGAGCAATGGTGTCAACCTTGCATTAAAGTCCAAAGTTGTGGAACATGTAGATGAAGATGATAGTGATGAAGTCTTATCCATGAGCCATCCCGATGATGTCAAGATTGCTCATGGTGAATTTATGGACTTCTATGAAAATAACTTTTGGAAAGATCCCGCCAAGGCCAAGATGGAAATGCAACGAAGAAGCAACCCCAATGGACAAAGAGATAGTGTCACTAAATTGAGAACTTGCTTCAATTGTGGTGATCGCTATCACTTTGTGGCAGGTTGTCCCTATGAGAAACGAGAAGATCATGGGGGTAAACTTGTGTTGAAGAAAACCTCCAAAGATCCTTTCAAGAAACCCTTCATCAAGAAGAATCCCATCAACAAGAAGTCGGGTGAAATTGTATTGATCACCCATGAAGAGTTCTCCTCCAACATGGAAGATGATGAAGAGGAAACATTAAGTGGTGTGGCTTCTCTTGCCACTACTTCTACACCCACGTTATCCCTCTTTGACTCTCCAAACGAGAATGTCCCCAACAAGAACGCCACTTGCTTTATGGCAAGATGAACGGAGACCTATGCTTCCGGAGGGTCAAAGTGGGTGCTTCATAGTGGATGCACAAGTCATATGACCGGAAGCACATCTATTGTCAAGGAGTTGAGACCAAATGATGATCAAATATCTGGGACATATGCCGACAAGTCTAAGTCTAAGGTAATGGGTCTTGGCAAGGTTGTGGTTGCCCACGACATTACACTCATGGACATCATGCTTGTTGAGACCCTTGGCTATAATTTACTTTCAGTCCATGATCTTGGAAAGATGGGCTTTGCCGTCTTTATTGATAATGATATTGTGGTCCTCATATGGAGCAAGTCTCTCAAGGTCACTTTCGTTGGGTACATCGAAAATGACTTGTACGTGGTGGACTTTTTGGGGCAAACCACTACAAGTGCGATGTGCTTATTCGGAAATGCCGATGTGGGTTGGTTATGGCATCGCCGACTAGCCCATGTCAACATGAGAACTTTTCAAAGTCTTCACAAGGATGGCCATAATATTGGACTAAAAGAAAATGTTTGCTTTGCCAAAGATCGTGTTTGTAGGGCTTGTGTTGAAGGAAATATGCATGACTCTCCTCACAAGCCGAAGAACTTTGTCAAGTCCAAGAGGATCCTAGAGCTCCTTCATGTGGATTTATTTGGTCCTCCATCTCATGCAAGTCTTGGTGGGAAGAAATATTGTTTGGTGATTGTTGATGACTATTCAAGATACACATGGGTACATTTCTTCAAGATGAAAAGTGAGACCCAAGAGAGCTTCATCGACTTAATCAATATGGTTCAAAATCAATAAAATGTCCCTGTGTTGATTATAAGGAGTGACAACAGCACCGAATTCAAGAACTATACCTTGAATGGATTTCTTAGTGATGAGGGGATAAAACACCAATATTCCGCTTCATATACCCCACAACAAAATGGTGTAGCTGAGAGGAAGAACCGGACTCTTATTGATATGGAAAGGACCATGTTGGTGGAGTTTAAATCCCCATATAATTTTTGGGCCGAAGCAATCTCCACCGCATTCCATGCATCAAACCGGCTCTACCTCCGCAATAAATTGATCGAGACTCCATATGAAATACTTACCGATAACAATCCCAACGTATCTTACTTCCGGGTGTTCGCTTGTAAGTGTTTCTATCTCAAACAGGGTGCTCGTTTGTCCAAATTCGATTCCAAAGCATTAGAGGGTATTTTTGTTGGCTATGGTCTTGAATCCCACACTTATAGAATCTATGGTAAGCTCTCCGGAACTGCCATAGAATCTTGTAGTGTGGTTTTCGAAGAATATGATGGTCCCCAAGGGGGGCATGTTGATGCTTGTGATGCAGATGATGAAATGCCTCAGCATGCCATAGGAAGAATGGGTGTGGGATTTATCCGCCCCGTTGAGGAACCCCTTATGGCGGATCGAGAAGAACTATGCTCTACTCAAGTGGAGCCCTCATCTTCACAGCAACAACAAGCTCCCTCTATCGAGGAGGACAATGACCCAAGCAAAGACAAGCTGTGGACCCTCAACATGTTGATGAGGGAGATACCTCTAGTGAGGAGGAGCTTGAGTCACCATTCTCTAGAATGTCAAGTGCTTCTCGGTCTATTACACAAGTAAGATCTATACAATCTACCATGCGAGAAGCTCAACTCCAGTCTAGTAGTGTTCCTGATCAAGACCAAGGTCAATCTTTGCCTCTTAATGAATAAAATGATTCCAATGATGATCAAAGTCAAGTTGATAGTCAAGACGAGGACCAAAATGATGAAGAGATCCCCCAAGAAACAACAAGGAGATCGAAACTCGTCGCAAAGCTAGAACTGATATAATGTTGGAATTAAGAGACAACTCTCTAGTGAATGTGGTTGGAGATCTAAGGAGAGGAATGTCCACACGAGCACAATTGAAGATGTTTAGTGAACACCAAGCACACATCTCCATGATTGAACCAAAGAAAGTATGGGAGGCTCTTGAAGATTCGGATTGGTTGGAAGCAATGCACAAAGAGCTCAACAACTTTGAGAGAAATAAAGTGTGGAAGTTAGTTGAAAATCCAAAGGATTGCCGCAATGTTATAGGCACCAAGTGGATATTCAAGAACAAGCAAGATAAGCATGGAATTGTTGTAAGTAACAAGGCAATTGGTTGCATAAGGGTTCTCTCAAATTGAAGGCATTGATTATGGAGAGACATATGCACCCGTGGCTATAAATAGAGTACCTTATCACCTTCCCCCACCTGCTCGACCCATTCAAGAACACCATCCCCATTTGAGCCACCAAATCAACAAGATATCTTCATCCAACCATCCAAAGTCATTGATCTTTGGAGAATCGAAGGAGGAGGCCTTGATCTATATCTTCACCAAGAGAGATCTTCATTTCCCCCTCATTCACTTGAGGCCCCCCATGCTCTAGTGTTTCTTTGGAAACCCTAGCTCTTGATTTGGTTCTTACAAGCTTGTCTTTGATTGTTTGATAGCTTGCTTATATTCGGGAGCCTCCAATTAAGTTGTGGATGTGTGCCTCGAACTTGTTGTAAAGGTGCCGGCTTCCACCTCGAAGGTTGCCGATATAGTGGAAGAGGTGAATCGAACCCTTTGGGGTGAGGTTTATCGGAGAACAAGGAAGGCCTCTCGTGGCGTTGGTGGTTTGAAACCACCCCCTCTGCAAACGTAGATGTACTTCCCCTTAAAAGTAAGGAACTACGGGAAACAAACCCTCGTGTCTCCTTGTGCTCCACTTTGGTTACTTCTATCCTTTACTGCACTTTACTTTACTTGTTCTTGCTTAGTGTATGTGCTAGTTTGACATATAGGTAAATTCACCTTAGTTGCATAATCTAGAGAATTTACCTTTCTTGTCAAACCCTAATTGGAAAAGAGTAAAATTTGAAGTAGCACATATTCACCCCCCTCTAGGTGCCCATACGATCCTTTCAGTTGGTATCATGCTCCTTCATGAGGAGCACCTAATATCCCAAACCTCTTCGAATCTTGCTTTATAGAGTTCAGGTTGTAAAATATCTTCATACTGAGTTTGCTCTTATGAAGCTATCAATATATCGCCTCGCCGTGTCAGATTGAGAAGGATCTCTTGCCCAATACCGATCATGTCGGAATGTATTGGACCGGTAGCCACCGGTGCGAGCCAACAATGTGTATCTGTGTTTGTGTCTTGCATGTGTTCGTTGTGTTCTTCGTGTGTGGAGTTCATCTCTCCCTCTTTCCCCTCCTTGATTCACCATGAATCCCTCGAAATCAGGTCAGCCCAAGGGTCATCCCCTAACAAAGAGGATTTGTAGCTCGAAATGGGGGAGAAATGGTGGCGCGAAAGTTGGAGGCGAGGCGGAGCGGTCTAAATAGGCGGTGCGAATCGGCGGACGGTGACCCCAATTTCTCCCGCCAGAATTTTCCATACGGGGGCGAGCTCCCGCCATCCCTCCCTTGTACGCGTGCGTACATCTTCTTCTCCCGCGAGCATGAGAAAAAGTTGGCTTCGTAAAAACGCCTGATTTTAACATTTTAAAAAAACCCGAGGACTGTTTTAAAACTCATAGGCTCCAAATTTTTTATCTTGGGCGTGGATAGGGAGCATCCAGATGCTGATTTGTCCGTCCCAGCACTCAGCCCAAAAAAGAAAATACCGATACCACGCGCGTACCTTTTTCAGAAAAGTAGAAACAACTCCTGCGCGAAGTAACCACCCGCCTTAACCCAACCCAACGTGCATTCACCAGCCATCTCTTTGGCATAGATCCTTATTTCGCATGTCGTGTATGGACATAAAAAGGTACTTCCTCTGATTCAAATTAATACTCTCAGATTTGTCTAGATTCGAATGTATCTAGTCATGTTTTAGTTCTACATACGATTCAAATCTAGACAAAACTGAGAATATTAATTTGGACCGGAGAGAGTAGCTATGTTGTAGATCTCTTGAAGAACAACAATAAGATCATTGAAGGAACCTAGAAAAGCATCCGGAGGAACAATTTTGACAGCTTTGTTGCAAAAACAACCCTGAAAATTGGAGCCCACCAAACGCAGTTCTTCCTCATACTAGTAAAAACAGTAGGATTTAACAAATTGTCCAGCAACTTAGTTGTCTTAGCCTGACATACCTGGGACAAGGACCGAATAGTGCATACAACTAGTAGGATTTATGGACAAGGACCGAATGGTGCATACAACTAGTAGGATTTAGGGAACCAAAGAAAGAACATGTATGGGCACAACACATGCCTTGGAATCGAGCAACTAATTTGTTGTAGATGCCCACATAAGTAACACAACAAAGAGATAGCAAAAATTTATACCATGCAAAAAACTAGTTAGAAAAATCCCAGGTCAAGTAAATCACGTGAATATAACTGTATACAATCCCAGCAACAGAGGTATACCCTTAAAATTGGAAATAAGATTCTACCTACCCATAAATTTCCATAGAAAGCACATAAACCTTGAATATTAATTGGTTGAACAATTTAGTTGTATTGTAGGTAAAAGTAGCATACCAGGGTCAACTAGTAGGATGAAGTTGCATACTGCCCCCATATAAAATTAACAAAAGATTCCAAGTTTGTGATACAAGCTTCAAGCTCCCAAATTTCCAACACGTTAAAAATAATTCAGCGATATGGTTTGAGCAACAAAAGATTAACATGGTACTGAATTTATAGGTGTAACTACTAATAGTTATGAAACACAAAGCAACTATATCTTTTTTCCGAGAATGCAAAGCATCTATGTTATCTGGCTTTGTACATAGTTGGCTCTGAACATAGTGTCATAACATTGATATAGGGGTAGAATTTTCTCTGCTGACCATGTTGATGCCCTGCTCACTTGATCTTATCGCACTAATCTAAAAAATTGCAACCATATCAGAATGAAGTAGTATACTTTTTTTGGCTTATGCATGAAAAATGGATATCATTTATCTTGTATGACTCGGGTTTTGTGAGAATATGAAAAAAATCCTAATAAACTTTCTCATGTATCAGATGTCAACTTGAGCATGTTGGTAGAAACGACTTACGTAGTACGAGTACTCAACTTAGGCATGGCGACAATACAACTAAAATTCTTAGGAAAATAAAGAACAACAAGAAAACAAGCTAGATTATGGAACACAACTTAGCATGGTGGCATAACCCAACTTAAGTAGTACCCGTACCCAGCTTAGGCATGATGACAATACAACTAAAATTCCCAAGTAGGCAACTTGTGCATTGAACAAAGAGAATTAGCTAGACTATGGAACACAACTTAAGCATGGAGGTAGAACCAACTTATCTAATTCTAGTACCCAACTTAGACATGCTGACAATTCAACTTCTAACTTATTTACCATACACACACATACACAAAGTACGCAACTTATGCCTAGTGTGTTCTATTTTGTAGCAATCTTCTTAATCCAGGCACACTTAGTCGCTTTCTATCTCATTTCTTCTTAATAGGCTTAACATGGTATGGAACTTAGCACTAGGGTGTGTGCAACTTATCAATAGTGAGTATCCAACTTAGCACATGTGTGAAGTAAAAATTTAGTCTACAAAACATGACTTAGGAAATGTGTGAGAAAATATTTTATTGTGTGCAAAAATAGAACTTAGCCTATATGTGAAAACCAACTTAAATAGTACCAATATCCAACTTAGGCACGATGACAATACAGCTAAAATTCCAAAGTGGGCAACTTGTGCACTAAACACAGAGAACTAGCTAGACTATGGAGTACAACTTAAACATGGATATAGAACTAACTTATCTAATTCTAGTACCCAACTTATGCCTACTCACAACTCAACTTCTAAGTTATTTACCACACACACAAAAGCACGCAACTTATGCGTGGTGTGTTCTATTTTGTAGCCAGGCACGCTTGGTCGTCTCCTTCGTCATTTCTTCTTAATATGCTTAATGGGGTATGGAACTTAGCACTACGGTGTGTGCAACTTATCAATAGTGATTATCCAACTTAGCACATGTGTGAAGCAAAAATTTAAAAAGCAAGTGGGGTTTAGAACCGATTTAAGCATGTTGTAGTAGCAAATTAGTCATGATGAACAAGCAACTAAAAAAATAAAAAATAAACATCAAACTTTAAAAATATTAAAAAAACAACTAAGTAGGATTTAGAACGAACTTAAGCATGCTGCAATAACTACTTAGTCATGTTGAACAAGCAACTATAGAAATGAAAAATCAAGTATTCAAACTTTAAAAACATTAAAAAGAAACTAAGTAGGATTTAGACCCTACTTACGCATGCTAAAGGAACAACTTAGGCGTGACTAACAAGAAACTAAATAAATGAAAATTCAACTATTCCAACTTAAAAAACATTAAAAAGCAACTAAGTAAGGTTTAGAACCAACTTAAGCATGATAAAGGAATAACTTAGGCATGACGAACAAGCAACTAAAAAATGAAAATTCAAGTATCCCAACTTAAAAAAACATTAAAAGGCAACTAAGTAGGGTTTAGAACCAACTTAAGCATGATAAAGGAACACCTTAGGCATGATGAACAAGCAACTAAAAATATAAAAAAAAAGTATTCGAACTTCAAAAAAAATTAAAGAGCCACTAAGTAGGATTTTGAACCAACTTAAGCATGTTGTAGTAACAACTTAGCCAGATGAACAAGTAACTAAAAAATAAAAAATCAAGTACAAACTATAAAAACAATTAATATGATTTAGAACCAACTTAATCATTCTAAACAAATAACTTAGTCATGATGAACATGAACTAAAACTTGGCTCCCTACAAAACACTTTTTCTAACAATATTTCATTTAACAAGCTCATGGGGGAATTACTTGTACATGACTTAGACATATTCAATACACAATAACAAGTAACAGTGAGTAACTTAATTAAAATGGATAAGCGACTTACGGTGGTTAGGGGCCACGACCAGTGTGCTTGCACTAGGCGTCATGGCCACCGCCAATGGCTCGAGCTCACTCTAGTTGCCAGCAAATGGGATGCACGCCGGTCGGGGACCAGGATCGGCTCACGTTCGCACTGACTCCATGGCCGCTGACACTGTCTTGACCTCGCTCTAGGCGCGAACAATGAGATGGACGGTTGCAAGATGGAGCTCACGCTAGGCACCAGCAACTTAACTCATGAAAACAGAGTATTGTATTTAAAAGCAACTTGGCAAAAGAACATTTCAGATGATTAACAATTTAACATCATGTGTAAGCAACTTAGGACATGTACGACAAAACAAAGTATTATATGCAAAAAAAACTTAGCAAATGAACATTTTGTATGAATCAACATTATGTTTAAACTACTTAGCACATGTGCTAAACAACAAAGTAATATATCCAAAAAGCAACTTAATCTATGTGTCGAAGCAACAAGGTACTACATGGAACAGGGAGTTGGCAAAAGAACACCGTATGAATAGAGAGCAAGTGTAAGCTACTTACAAGAGTTGCCGAAGACCGAACCATCATCAATAGGTAACATAACATCAGTAAGTAGGCAATTTAATTGGAGGGGTGTGGTTAAGAGGCTCATAAAATTTGATTATAGGGATGCGGTTAACGATGTATTTTGCTCAAAAGGAAAACCTTGATAGATTGTACCAATACCCAACAATTTAAGAATGCTAGAGGAATCAACTTAATTAATTTTGCTATTCAACTTAAGCATGTTAACAAGACAACTAATTAAACTAGTGGAGAACCTATGCATGTTGCTCAAAAGGAACACCTAGATAGATTGAATCAATACCCAACAACTTAAGCATGTTGGAGGAATCAACTTAATTTATTTCATTACACAACTTACCTATGTTGAAAAAGCAATTTCAATCTACATAAATGAACTTAATTAACCAGCAGAAGCAAACATAATAGCGTGGGAAAGCAACTTAACTGTATGTTCAGAAACACCTTACTATGTTTTATGAGCAACTAAAATCTACCTCACCACCATGCTCCACGAGAGCAACTTAACCTACCTCACCACCATGCTCCACGAGAGCAACTTAACCTACCTCACCACCATGCTCCATGAGTGCAATGTCGACGCCGCGAGTAGCGTGTCGACATGGATCGGCACTTGAACGTTACTCTGAGCCTTCTTGGCTGACACATATTAGGTAAGATATTTCACCATTGTAGTTTTCCTTTCCCTTTACCGCACTCCTAGCTAACCAAAGCTTTACAACCCAGGTCTAAAATGTTGATCTAGTTGGAACCCAAGTCTAGCAGTATGGGTAGTTGGATTGCATATTTGCGTACTTGCATAGAAGGATCGTAGTTGACAATGTTCAAAAACATTGGCACAGAACATCTCACTGAAGTTAACGACAACCCCCAGCAATGGTTTTCTAAAAAGGAGCTCATTTTAACATCTACTCCTTTTTAAAATGAGCTAGCCTGCTTTAAAATGGTAGTTTGGAGCAAGAGCTAGCCTGCTTCCACACGGCGACATTAATTTGGAAACAGTGACACTACCACGGGACACTACAAGTCAATTCATTCGAAAGAGTATTATAGGGACCCAAATCTCTATAGGCCAAGAAAATGTACGGAGTGTAAAAGATGAGTCCACTATGAATATACATATCTATGTACGTGCACCGCCTCTTTCTTCCTTCCCGCACATTGGTCCCGAACTTTTGTAGAGAACAAAAAATCACACAGACAAAAACGTCATGATTTTGCGATTCATCACAAAGGCCTTCCTTGCCAGAGCAAGGTGTGTACCTTTATAGCCATCAGAGTGTGCAACACCTCGTTCTCCAGTGACTTGCCCTGAAAAAATTAGAACCAATCACCAGGTATCTCGCCTCAAATCAGCCAAGTAAGCGGAGGTGGTGGCTGCTGCAAATGTGCGCTCGATGCCCTTGATTTGGCATATTTCGGTGGGTCGCAACCATCAATTCTGAGCTTCCTAGAGTATATGGGAATCTGCAAATGAACACTGTAACAACTCAAAAACCACTTTCAGTAATCAACACTCTTTCCGTTCCGTTGTCTTCATTTTCCTAATCAAAATTCTCTAATCAGGTGCGAGCCTACAGAAGGCACTAGAAACAGATCACAAACCTAGAGGAACAAAAGGGTCTCCAGCAATAAGAGGAATCGCCCGAACCGCAGCACTGAATCTCCTCAAACAACTCTAGACCCGAGTACAAAACTAAAATCTACCATAACCAAACCTGGATGGCACGGAGAACTTTGCGAGTTCCATCCCCCACTGCTTGGCGCGGTGTGCCTCCCCCTTCTTCTTCTCATTGCATCTCCACCAGAAGGACGCGTCCCTGGGCGTCGCCCCGTCAAAGGGCAAGGGGGCGTCGCAGGTAGTGATGTACGGGCGGTGGGACGACGGGGTCCGAGGGAGGAGAGCAGGCGGGTTGGCTTGAGGAAGAAGAGGAGCTGCAGGGGGCGCGTAGGTGGTCGGCGGAGAGGCAGGGCGGCGGCTGCAGCGCGAGGCAGGGCGGCGGCGCCTCCGGAATGAGGAAAGGACTGGAAAGAGAAGAGATCCGCGGGTGGAAAAGGCCCAGGTGGGTTTCTATCGGAAACCAAGTCAGATCCGCCCGTGATCGAGCGCGTCGGAGAAGGATCGGACGGCTAGGAATCGGAGGCTCGAGTGTGTCTCGTGGCCCCTGAGCACTTTTTAGCCTTTGGGAATTATCTTCCAGATGGACCGGCTAGCACACAGGCCCTTCTGCTGCCCCGTCACTGCAGCAGCCACTGCGCGGCGGGCCCCACGCCGCGTCCCCTCCCTGCTTCGGGTGAGTACAAGCAGTGCAGCCACAACGGAGTGACCGATCTACCGCCATCAACTACCAGAGGCCCGCCCCCACACCCGCACGCCGCTCGCACTCGCGCTCCACTCGAGATCTCCCCTGCTTCCCATGGATCCCCTCCGCCTCCGCCTCAGCGCGTTCGTGGCGGCCCTCGCGCTTGCCGCCGCCGGCGGTTGGTGGGGCAGCGCGGAGGCGTCGATCCACACCTACGGCCGCGAGCCCTTCCGCGAGGTGGGCAACGCCTTTCTCCTCTCCGGCGGCAGCGAGGGCATCGTAGCTGACGGGTCCGACCCCACCACCCCCGCCTCCTCCTTCATCAAGTAAGGCCAGGGTCCCTCTGCCCCTCTCCCTCTCCCTCTCCCACCACCTCCTCGTCCTGTGCTTCGAGACCCCAGTGGCTATTGTTTCTGCGAATTGCTGAGGAGAGCGCCCGCTGTACTGCGTGGGTTTGCACGGGCTGCTCGATTCGAATTCATGGGGAGATTAGGCACGAACGGCTAGGCTGGAGGTGGCGCCAACCGTTGCTTTTGCTTGCCGAATGGCAATTTGTTAGGAGTCTGATGCAACGTTCACATGGTTGCTTGTGGTGGGCCGACTTTTGAACTTGTCCCCAAGGATGTGGATTCGACATCTCGGCTTGCTCCAATGCGCCTGGTCTTCAGGAAATTTTGGAATGCTAATAGCTGCAAGCTGCAACCTATATTCTTCTCGCGGGTGCCTTTTGTGTTTGCGTTTGATTTTTTTGTTCTGACGGTGATTGCAGTGGTGCCACAGTATCCTACACGTGCATGATTTAGGACTATGATTTTCAATTGCATTAGCCACACAATCCAAGAACCTTTTTTTTGTGACAGTGCTGTATTTGAGATAATTTCTGACATGAAGCTGATGAAGCTACACATGTTTCACTTACAGCTTTTCCCCTGTATCTGTGAATTCCTTCACTGTTCTTCTTTAAAGTTACATATTGGCTTATTGACTGTTCTTGAATCTTTAGACACGAGTTTGCCAATCAGCTCCCCATAAAACCTATTTAGGTGCTTTGGCATTCAGCGTTAACTAAACGACTGGATATTGCTTTCAGGTTCGTGAATGTTACTTTCTGGAGGACTGCAGAATCGGCAGAATCGCATGCAAAAATGGCACACAGTACAGGCCTGGTACAAGCTATTTTATTTGAAGCAGCTGACAGGGATAACATTGGGGGATCTGCCTATGGTGGACAGAGGTCCATTTGTTGTACCCCTGACCTTGCTAAACTAGAGGGCTGCAAACAAGGGGAAGTAATCAGGAGGCCATCCTCTGATGATCCAGATTGGCCTGTTGTGGTAGACACACACTTCAGTGCTAATCACCTTTCAGTGAAGCTGGAAGATGAGGAAGCTCACATCAC
This sequence comes from Avena sativa, assembly GCA_916181665.1. Lineage (NCBI taxonomy): Eukaryota > Viridiplantae > Streptophyta > Magnoliopsida > Poales > Poaceae > Avena > Avena sativa. The sequence continues at coordinate 68,434,626 of OV702282.1, forward strand.
AAAGACAGGCATGTACAACCTGTTCTTCATTTCTTGCGATCCAAAATTGAGGGGCCTTGCTATGAGTGGGAAGACAGTCTGGAGGAATCCTGGTGGGTACCTACCTGGAAGGATGGCACCTCTGATGACATTCTATGTTTTCATGTCACTAGCATATCTGTTAGTCATGGTTGTTTGGTTTAGCCAGTACGTGAGGTTTTGGAGGGATATAATGCCAATCCAGAACTGGATCACCTTAGTCATTGCGCTTGGCCTGTTTGAGATGACACTTTGGTACTTCGAATACTTAAACTTCAACAACAGCGGTGTACGTCCAGCTGGAATAACAACTTGGGTGGTAACTGTTGGTGCCATCAGAAAAACAATTTCCCGCCTACTGATCCTTTCTATATCAATGGGATATGGTGTTGTCCGCCCAACTCTGGGAGGGCTCACATCCAAAGTTTTACTCCTTGGGCTTACATATTTCCTGGCTTCTGAATTGCTGGATATAGCGGAGAATGTTGGAACAATTAATGATATCTCAGGCAAAGCAAAGCTTTTCCTTGTCCTCCCTGATGCATTTTTGGACGCTTTTCTCATACTTTGGATTTTCACTTCTCTTTCCCGCACTCTTGAGAAGCTACAGGTAAGCAACATTTAGTGTCATGTTTAAAGTATTGGCATTTTTTTTGTTGTAAACTCATATTATCTCATATACACATTTTTGTTTTATGGCGACTGGTAGTGCTGCCAGTAGTAGTGGTTAGTGATTCCTTCAGGAGACATAGATAACTTTGATCTAGTGAGTGATTAGTAATTCTAGAACTCTTATACTGATGTTAAGCACAAAGCACAGGTGTATTGTATGCTCGTAAAGAGGGCAAGTGGGATAGTTATAAGTGGTTAGAATTGAAGTAGAGGTGTTGATTGATGACTCAAATGTTGCACTATCAATTCGTTCAGGAAACATAGATAACTTTGATCTAGTGAGTGATTAGTAATGCTAGATATCCCTTATACTGATGTTAAGCACAAAGTACACGGGCGTATTGTGTGCTCGGAAAGAAGGCAAGTAAGATAGTTTTTAGTCTTCAGAATTTTGATAGCAAGCCTGTTGAATCTTGATTGATAAGAGTTGTGTATCTGTGTTGTTACTGAAACTTGCTGCTTTTCTCATTCATCAGGCAAGGAGGAGTTCTGTGAAATTGGATATATACAGAAAGTTCACAAATGCATTGGCGGTTTCCGTGATAGCTTCAGTTGTCTGGATTGGTTATGAGGTGTGTAAATTACACTATATACATCCACAATGAAAATTGCGCCTGTATAGAAGAACAATGCACAATAAATCTACTATATGTGAGACAATTTGCTGGATTTAGGTTTATTTTATAGCCATAAGATCTATGAATTCCCAACTTTGCCGTAATCGTAAGGTTCCAAAAATGCTGTCACAGTACCCCAAATACTCATCGGTGGAATCAGGATCCTATTTATTCATGTGCAAGCACATATTTGGCTGTTATATTTTCACCACTTTCCAGAGTAGAGGTTGTTCTGCCTAATTCGTTTAAATATTTACCCAATAAGTGCATCTGTCATTCTTAGGAAATCTTGTCGCCAGCATGCCTTTGTCACAATCGATTGCTGTATCCCTCTTGATACAACTTCTATGGAAAGTTCTAATTACCCCATTCGCAACACTTAGATTCCAACTCCGAACGTCAGCCTGTCAAAAATTCTAACTGTATGTTCAAGAATTTAACAATGTTTGCAAGGATAGTAGTTTTTCAATAGTATGTGTCATGTTTTAGTCTTGTGAGAACTTGATAAGTTGTGCTACATACGTTAGTAATACATCATTGTGATAAGTATAGTATTTCAACATGTCTCATTGGTGTTACTTTCTTTGTTGACCTTTTCAATGAATGAAATAAATTGATGAACATCATGCAGTTTTGATCCAACAAATGCATGTGGTTCATAGGCTGATAGACTAGCTGAACATGTACAAATTTATGAGCCTCTGTTACCTGCACGTTTTTCAGCATTTTGTGCCAAATATCATCATGATCTGGAGATACAGAATCTACATTATGGTCTGCTTGCAAGCATGATAGTTCTCACTGATCATTAAAACAACATCATCAAGCTGGCTTAGTTCACCTGATTTTTTTTTGGGAGTCTTGAGTTCTTGAACATGTCGTCTTATCATGTCTTCCTTGCAGGTCTATTTCAAAGCGACAGACCCCTTTAGTGAGAGATGGCAAAGTGCCTGGATCATAACAGCCTTCTGGGATGTTCTTGCATTTGTTTTGCTTGTTGTTATATGTTATCTGTGGGCACCGTCCCAAAGCTCACAAAGGTAAATATTTTGTATTTTCAGTGGTTTGGAGCCTTGCAAGAGGCACAATATAGGTGTTTAGTTGTTTACTATCAATAAGAGGCATAATCTATGTATGTTTATTACTCCCTGCGACCCACCTCGCCAAAACGTCTTATATTCTGGACGCAGGGAGTAGGTTGTAAGAATGTGGTTGACTAGGACCCCTCTGATATTAACACACCATTCCTTTGTCCAGATATGCGTATTCAGGTGAAGTTGCGGACGATGATGATGAGGAGGCTCAGTCTTTGACAAAGGGGTCTGATGGTGATGTAGGGATGGTAAAATTTGACAAAGACAAAAATGCTGGTGTTGGCAGTGCTTTCAGCTTGGAAGACGATGAGGCTGAGGAGGACAAAAGGGAGTAGTATTTGTTCCTTGTTCTTTACTGCGGATACCCAGAGATAAGAATGTTCCAATATTCTCTGTTTTTTTTGGTGGTTCGATGTCCTCTGGTGTTCCTGCCTTAGTTACACAGGTTTTGTTGTAGAAATATGCGGGTTTTCTATCCATCCCTTGCCAGAGTAGGGGTTCAAGTTTGATGTGGAGTTCGCATAGGCCAAATTGGTGCAAAACTGCAATATCATTTATATCAAAATAGTGTACATATATGTTCCTTTTTGCCTGCTGTGTAGTATTGCACATCCTGTATGAAACTGATGAGCCGAGTGTGACTGCTGTACTAACCATCTGGAAGTTGACACTAAAAATGACAACAATTATCCAGAGCTACAACTCTCTTGCACATCCAAGTGGCATCTTATCAATTTGGATTCTTTTGCTTCACAGACCAGACACTACAGATTATTATCTCCATTACAAAGAAAAGATTACAAATTGTAACGTTTTTTGATGTACTGTGCTGTAGATTTGGTCTGATATAGCTGTAAACTGTTGAGCTTATTTATACTACTTTTAAGTACTATACTAACCTTTGCATATCCGACCACGATACCCGTGCAATACCTAACTATTGCCATCTGAAATTACAAAGCTAAAATCCGGTTCAAAGTATAAAAAAAAAAGTCCAGTTCAAAGTGTCACAAGTATGTGGTTCAGGCCATGTAATTGTAAACCAACAAAATTATGATATCGTGAAAATACTTCTCGAGACAAACCTGCACGTACTGTAACTGGAGGGAGTTCTAAGGGCATTTCGCCCGGCCCGAAGCATCCCGTCCGAGCGTGTCCGAACTTGTCCGGTGGACGCGCGGGGCGTGTGTAGCGTTCAGAAGGCTGACCTGTCCGGACAAATGCGTCTGGCTTGGACATCTAATTTGGGCAACGGTTGTGTCGACGCGGATAACACGGGGTGTCGTGCCTATTGGCCACCCGACCAATATGTAAGTGAGACATTAGTACCTAAGATAGCTATTATTTAGATTTTAAGCCCTACCAGTTAGAAAAAGAACATTTAAACAAATTAGGAGATGCTACCGATGCTGCTACGGCTATGACTACTGCTGAAGGAGGACGGCACGACGGCTACTCACCGCCGTTTCCGTGGCCATCGCTACCGTTGCCGCCGGCTCCATCGATCGCCGCCCTAGCGGACCAGACGGCCCGCTACTGTGGACGCGTTCGCGGTGACGGCCGCGCGCATGGTCGCGACCCACCGTCTTGCCCACCGTCTTCCTCCGGTCCTCCGCTGCCCGGTTCGCCAGGGCTTTGTCCATCTTGGCGGCCCAGTGGTCCCTCGCCTCCTGTTCAGCGAGCAACTTCACGGAGAAGGAGCAGGAGCCGGAATCGGAGCACCATTGGGACTGAAGCCCAACGCCTGTGCTATCTGCACGGGGACGGCGATCGGCGCCTCTAGCTGGTCCACCTCATCCCCCCCCCCCCCCCCCCGTCGTCGTCCTCCACCACCTCCGTGTCGTCGGTGTCGATGAGACCCCCACGCGATCGCCGCCTCAGCGGCCAGAGCCACGCGCTCGTCCTGCGCCGTCGAGTCAACGACGTGCTCGCGCCACGCCTCTTCCACATCGCTGCACGCTTTGGCGGCGTGGCGGAGCTCGCGGATGGCGACCTTGGCGGCCTCCTTGGCCACCTCCTCCAGTGTGGTCATGGCCGCCTCGTGGTGAATCTCGCGAAGAGCCGTTGGTGAGGCCTCCAAGGCCACCACCTCCTTGGCGGCGACGTGGTGTATGTCGGTCACTGTAACATCCCAAAAATGTTAAATAAGATTATCAAGTTCTAATCACCCAAGTTTAGGGTTAACAAAAACTTTTATTATTAAAATGAATATGAATGCATGTGTGTGTGTGATTAATGCATGAATGATTGCATTTGCCATGTTTGATTTCTATGAATGATAAGGATTGGTTTAAAGATGAAAACAATATCATCTAGATCATTTCCAAGCAGAATCAAATGAAGAGAAAATCAAATATAAGAAATATAAGCAAATGGTCATTTTGGCCAAACTTGTTCACTAGACCACTTTGGGTGTTCCTAGTAAAAGATTTCTATCAGAAACAAATCCAATTATTTTCACCCCTTGCTAGACCAAGTAACAATGAACCCAAGCAAACTCACAAACTTACAGAAACTATTTTCAAATTCATTTGAGAGGCATTCAAAAATTGAATCCTTAATAGGTACTAAGATGGCCATTTCTCAAAAACCAACCAAACCAATTCCCCTTGGCAAACCCTAGCAACCACAGACTACCAAGCTTATGACAAGATCGCTCACCAAAATTCATCCAAAAATTCAAATGTTGAGTTCATGCGGCCATTAGATCAAACACCTGGCAGACACAGATAAACCTTGCCTAACTTCTACTATGGTGAGCAGTAATAGATCAATCCTTTGCCGCCATTTCACTCCCCTGGTCTCCCCTAGTGCCCAACACTATATTGAAGCAGCTCCCCCTTCACTGCTTGGACTAGTGCCACGCCACCCGAGCCGTCCTTGCCGGTCGACCATGGACAACTCGCCACAAGCCGCCCCGCGCCCGTCCACGATGTCTAGGAGACAGGTTACCGTCCACCGCCACTTCTTGTCCACCCCTCGACCGCAGGCAAGCCGTGGACCACCCGAGAAACATCGAGCCCATTTCTCTGTCGCCATGCCGAGAGCGCCGCAGACAACACACGTGCACACGCCGCGCCTCGCTCTCACCGCGCGTACCTGCACTCGCCACGACCCTAGCTACCTCCCAGAAATGCCTGTTCGCCGCCGTGCTACCAGTAGCCCCTGTACGTCGTCTCGAACATCGCCGGTTCCATGCAGAGCACGGACCGCTCCCGACCATCCTCGACCGCCCCGTGCCGCGCCTTTAAGCCCGTGATGACTGCCAGGAAACACTACACCGTCCTACGCCCTCAGCCATGTCGTTAGACCCCTGTATCATCGTTACCGACGAGCCCGCACCACCCCGCTCGGTCCCTATCGCCGGTGTATTAATAGAGGCCACCCCAGCCCTAATTCTCCACACCATCTCACTCCCCTCTCTCTCATAACCACCCCTGACCCTTCCCTGGAGCAAGGCGAGCACCAGCCCGCCAGACTTTGGCCGGAGTCCGCCGCTATAGAGGAGAAGAGGAACCGTCGATTGGAGCCACCCCAGGAGCCGCCGCGACCACCGTTCGAACCGCCGTCGTTGACAACGTCGTTCGCCCCCATCGCCGACCCTAGCTGGAGCCCAGGTGAGCCACCATATTGTAACATCCCAAAAATACTAAACTTGGATCATCAAACTCTAATCATCAAAATTAGGGTTAACAAAAACTTTTCCAATTAAAAGTATGAAAGCATTCATGTTGTGTGTATTAAAATTTGGATTCTTGTGAATTGCCATGGTTCTGTGTTTCTTTGTTTGTAAAATGATTCTTAGGTAAAATAAACATCATCTAAACAATCCCCAAACTTTTCCCAAAGACAAACAACTCAAAATAAGCAAATGAAGTGAATGGTCATTTTTGCCAAATTAACTCCCATGCCTACTTTGGCTATCCCTAACTTTCAGAACTTAACAGAAATATGTATGGATCTTTGCACCCGTTGATAGTACTCATAATAAGGTACAAAGGCCCACTTTGTGATCATCCAAAAACATTTAAATGCTTAGTTTAAATGACAGTTTAAAATTGAATCTATCTCATATGGGAAGATCCCACTATTTCAAAAACCACTCAAACAAGCTCAATTTTCAAAACCCAAGCACCCACATTGAAAGGATACGGATGTCGCCTAGAGGCGGGGGGGGGGGGTGAATAGGCGATTAAAACTTTCCCTAGAGTGGCTCAACAAAGGCGGAATAAAACTAGTGTTTACTTTGTAAAGCACAACCTAGAAACAACTAAGGTTTACCTATGTGCACCAACAACTTATGCTAAGCAATACAAACAACAAAGTGATAGCAAAATATATATTACTTCAAGCACGAAGGCTATCACAATGTAAAGTGCATAAGTAAAGAGCTCGGGTATAGAGATAACCGAGGCACGCGGGGACACCGAAATTTTACCGAGTTCCTCCCAACATGGAGTACATCTCGTTTGGAGAGGGGGTGGTATCAAACCACCAACGCCACAAAAGGCCTCCCTTATTCTCTGGTGAATCTCACCCCAATAGGATCGATCCACGCTTCCACTATCGGTGCACTTGTCGGTGGCAACCGGAACCTCTCACAAGGTTGGGGCACAACTCCACAACTTAATTGGAGGCTCCCAACAAATGCCACAAAAGGCCACAATGCCACCAAAGCCACAAAACCGTCTAGGTTCCAAGAACCCAAGAGGGACAAGCTCCAATGAGCAATTCAAACCAAATCCTCCGAGGAAAACTCAAACCGATGCACCAAATGCAAATGGCAAAAACACCACAAAGATGCTCAAATCCCTCACTCTCAAGTTCCAACAAAGCTACTAAAGTTATTGGGGGAACAAGAGAGGATGAATCAAAGAGAGACACAAAATCCCCCAAAATCTAGATCCCCAAATATGCACTCACAAAGAAATGAATCGGTTAGGTCAAAACATGGGGCTAGATCTCCTCTCTTTTCCACTCAAATATGGGCAAGAATCATCGGAGGGAAAAGATTAGTCAAGCTTCAAGATCTAGAGCAAGTGTGGACAAAGTTTAGCCTAATAGATAATAAAGAAATTGGCTAAACTGAAAACGGGCAAAGCTTAAATAGAGGGCCCAGAAAATATGGCCGTTGGGGCTATTTTTTTCTGAATGGACAAATAGTACCGGATACGACCGGTACTACCGGACCGAACAAATCAAATCGGGTGGAGCAAAAGCGATCGAGCCAAGAAGAGGAAAAAAACAGAGCAGCAGCTGGCCCATACAGCGTGCGCGCATGCGATGGCTGCAGCGCCAGCTCAGCAGGGCAGCAGCGCGAGCAGCAGCAGCTGGCCCGCAGCAGCGCATGCATACACGCGCGCGCATCAGGCTAGCACGCAGCAGCAGTTTTGCATGCAGCTGGCGGGCCGTACGGCGCGCGCAGCGAGCAGCGCAGCGAGGGAGCAGCGCAGCATCAGCCTGTAAGTGGACCTGCCCACGGCTACCCACCATCTACCCACCAGTGCCCTATAATTTAATGGGGATTGGAGATTCAGTCTTTTTAATTCTGCTCATGGTAGCCGGTGTCCACATGCCCACCTAAACCCGTGCCATGAAACCTCACTACTGTCACATGAAACAGGGAATAGCCAGCCATGTTCCTCACGAAAATAGCCAGGGAACGGAAAATAGCCAGCCATGTTCCTATTTCTGAAACCGGCGAAGCAGAGGTTCCAGGAAACAGGAAATAGCCTGCCATGGCTGGCGGGTTCCCTCACAGAAATAGCCAGCCATGTTCCTCACGCAAATACACATGAACGTAACAAAAAGCAACCAGCTTTAGACAAGGTCACATCAAAGCCGTCAGTACAAGCATCATAATATTATTCTAGGATTATCGGTTTCAAATTTAAATTTCAAACTGACAATTTTGTCTACGTCATCTTGGACATTGTCCTCAACCCACACCATGAAGCTCCTGTTCCTGACGGCATCGCACGCACATCTGCCCAGCCATTGATCCATGTAGTGAAGCTGTGTACCTAAAACTATAGGGATTATGTCAGACCGCTGCGCCTCTCCATAGGCCTTGCCGAACTCCTGCGGATAACAAACATGTAAATAGTATGAATGGAACATCAGTGTAGCCACTGCTTAGTGCAATGTGACAATTCTAAGAAGCAACATGCTACTGAAGATCCATATTCAGCAAGATGAATTCAAGTATTCGAATGTATGTATCAGTAGTATGTGCAGTACAAAGAATGTTAATGTGCGTATACTTGACTATATCTACACTCAGCTGAATGTATGCATCTTTATGATCTGCCCGCATGCTGAAAGTACTCTAATTCCTGGAAGGAGATGCTAAGATAGAATTCAGTGTACAATGGACAGACTGAAGGAATTGTGTGTAGAAAAGGATTAATTTCTACTACTGATGTTTCAATAAAACATCTACTCAGCAATCATGGTCCTGAAAGAGAAATTCCAGGGGATATTGCGGCTTTAATTAGATACGGCCATAGGCACAATCCTTTAAACATACTAGCTTCCTATAAACAATCCAGAGGATATTTTTTTCTTACGGCCATACACATTTAATTTCTATGGCCATATGCAGTTAATTTCTGAATCAGAACACTATAGCTTTCTTCTTCTCGTACCCTATTACTGTTTTTGGAGCTCGACGGTAATAACTACTAAACTACTGGGAAAATCGTTTTGGATCCAGTATATCTTCATTAAGCGTAATATTTACATAGTTAATTTCTGATTGGAACACTATAATTTTCTTTTTCTTGTACTGCACTACCGCATCTGTCATTTGACAGCAATGGCCGCTGAACCATTAGTGTTTATATTTCTTCGAATTTCCTTCCCTGCAGTTGTGCCTTCTCAGTTGGAGCAGCTTACTACCTAAGTCTTACTGTCTTAGACGTAGCATGCAACAACTACTCTCAAGGCAACAAGTAAATAAATAAACATGGCATTGGTCAGGGGAGGGATAAAATTTATGTACAGATCAGAACTGCACACCAGGGACCAATTTAAGAGATCGGCTAACTAGCTAGCTAAGATATATGAGATACAGTGCGGCTTTAAATCAGAGACCATATGCCACATCTAGTTATGCCATAGATTCAGAAAAAATCAACATCCAAGACACACATGCAAACCAATTTTCGCCATCAAGATCCCATCTCATGGATCACATCTTCTGGAACGATCATCCAACAACAAGATCCCTCTCACGGATCACAGGCTGCAGCGGGCGACGCGGCCCGCGCGGGAAGGGCGCGGCGGGCCCCAGGCACAGCGACGCGGCAGCAGCGGGGCAAGCGCACATGCGGGCGTGCGAGCGTGTAGGTCGCCGGAGCGGGGCCAGCCGGGCCCGAACGGGAGTTAAATCCATCGTTAGTCATTGGACTTGCTTAGCAAAGTTAATATGGTCATTTTACAACAGGAATACGAGTTTACGGTCACTAAAGACGCATCGAAGCGTCACTCGCGGTCACCGCTCGCGCCGTAGAGATGTATTTGACGAAGTGGCGAGCTGAGGACCCACTGTCAGCCTCTAGTTATGTTTCATTTGCAAAAACACCCCTAAAATCTACTTTTCTATCCCAGTCAAAAGATACAAAGCGTGCAGCAATGGAGTTCAGGAGGGCTTACTGGTGAATGAGATATTGGCTAGGCTGCCGTTGATGGCGTAGTCGTGGATGAGGAGCTTCTCGTCGGCGCTCCAGTAGAAGCCCCGGAGGCGGAGGACGTTGGGATGACGGAACCGGGCGACGGTGCACACCTCTGCCTCGAAGTCCTTGAGCTTGTCGGCGCCGCCGCTCTCGCCGATGCGTCGGACGGCCAGCGCGGTGCCGTCGGCGAGCACGGCCTTGTAGACGATGCTCGACCCCGTGGCGCCGAGGATGTAGGACGACGCCTTGAACAACGTCTCCATCTCCAGCTCGCCGTCGCCGCCGTCCACTGTCACCAGCGTCGCCGGCGCGGGCGTCTGCTGCGGCGGCTCGTGCTTCTTGCTGTGGTGCTGCGGCGTGCTCCAACCGATGAAGCCTCCGGCCCTCTTCTTCACCTCCTCGCCGTCGTCGTCGGACGCCGCGTCCGAACACGAGGCCGAGCAGTCGGAGCTGTCCTCCGAACCGTCTCTCCTGCCACCGCCAATGCAGCACCCTACCGACGTGGAAGGCTTGTCTTCTTTGGCTCCGGCGACGGCGATAGCTGCCGTTTTCTTCTGCTGCTGCTGCTGCGGCGCCGTCGGGTTCTCCTCCCGCCCCTGTCGCCGCTTCTTCCTGACGTGGTAGACGTAGAGGAACAACGCGAAGAGGAGCCCGACGCCGGCGAGGTCGCCCGCAACGATGGCGAGGATCGTGAGAGGACGGAGCTTTCCCTGCCCGCCGCGAGGTGCCTGCACCTCGGGGGATCCCGGCGGGGCCCGCGCGGCGCTCTTGGGGATGGCCGCGAACGCCGGCGGCGAGTCGGTGGCGTTGGGCGGGTTGGAGAGCGAGGAGGGGATGGAGAACGCGTGCTTCAGCGGCGGGCCGCACAGCTCCGGGTTGCCCTCGTACGCCCGTGAAGTTGTTGTTCGACAGATCCACCGTGGTGTTCGCCGGCACGACGTCGGAGAGCTCTGCTGGGAGAGCGCCGGTGAGCCTGTTGGAGGACACGTTTAGGATCCTGAGCCGCGAACCGCCGAAGTCTGGCGGGAGTGGACCTCGGAAGTAGTTGCTGCTCAGGTCCACCACCTCGAGCTGCGCGCCGAGCCCGCCCGCCGGGAGCCCGCCGACCAGGTAGTTATTGGCGAGCCCGAGCACGGCGAGCCCCGGCGCCGTGAGGAGAGTGTCGGGGAGCCACCCGGCGAGTGCGTTGTCGGAGAGGTTGAGCTCCTGGAGGCCATGCGAGGGGGCGCCGTCCGGGAGGGAGCCGGTGATGTCGTTGCCGGCGAGCGCGAGCACGCGGAGATCGGTGGAGTTGAGGAGTAAGGCCGGCGGGAGGGCGCCGGTGACTTTGTTCCCGGAGAGGTCGAGGTGGCGCAGGTGCTGGAGGCGCGCCAGGTCGGGCGGGAGGGTGGCCGAGAGCTGCGCGTTCGGCAGGACCAGGCCGATGACCCGCGAGACCGTCACCGCCGACGCGTTGAGGCCCCTGATGGTGGTGGTGCCGTTCGCGCGGGCGGGCACGGTGGCGAGCGTGGTGGTGTTGCTGATGCCGTCGGTGGTCGAGGTGACGTTGGCCGTGGCGCCGGCCTGCTGCGGTGCGGGGAAGCCGTTGCAGATGACGCCGTTCCAGGCACAGGCGGAGGCGTCGGAGACGGACCAGCCGTCGAGCATGAGCAACTTGAAGAGCATGAGCAGCTCCCCGTCGTCGTCCAGCGCCACCGCCATGCGGCCACAGAGGATCGTGAGCAGCAACAAGGCAAACACGAATTTCACCATTCCCGCACCGACACCGCGCCTCCTCTCCTCCATTGGCGCGGCCGACGCCGACGACGCGCGAGCTAACCAACTAATTAGTCGTCCCCCAACATCAAAAGACTAAAGTTTTGCAAAAAAAACCCTTGTACAAGTTGTTATTCTTTACATATATAATAAGTTGCCTAACAGTGGGTCCTCAGCTTTCCACGTCGTCAAATACATCTCTACGGCGCGAGCGGTGACCGCGGGTGAGGGTTCTATGCGTCTTTAGTGACCGTAAACTCGTATTCCTATTGTACGATGACCGTATTAACTTTGCTAAGCAAGTTCAATGACTAATGGTGGATTTAACTCCCCGAATGGCGAGGTCAACGCGCAAGGCCAGCAAAACAGATCTGGATCTGGGCAATTTGGAAAAGAAAAACTGGGCCGGCCGATAGTACCGGTCCGCCCGGGCGGTACTACTGGGCCGGCCGGTACTACCGCAAATAGGTACCTAGCGAGGCAGAAATAAAACGGGCCGTTTTCAGGCCCGGACGGTAGTACCGGCCCGTCCGGGCGGTACTACCGCTTGGCCCAGAAAACAGCCTGACAGGCAAATATTCAAACGGCAATAACTTTTGGCTAGAAGCTCCGATTGACCCGATTCAAATTGCGTTGGATAAAGGACGACAAGGGCTTCTCACCAAGTGAGAAAGTATCAAGTAGAATAATGTGAGATATCTCACTTGGTGAGAAACCGAAAAGCCGCATAAATCAAAATCGCAATAAGGTATATATGGGAGATCCGATTTTGATGAACAAGAGCTTGTTATGGAGATTACCACAAGCTCTATATCCTCACCTGGATAAGACCAAATAACAACCAAATACGATGATGGAGGTATGCAAAGGTTTGAGCTCTCTCCAAACGATGTGACCGAATTACTCATACGAGAGCCCCTCTTGATAGTATGGTTATCTATCTTAAACCCGGTCTCACACACACAACGTGAGACCAGCAAAAGGGAAAACCTATCAAGATTATACCTTTGCCTTGAGCAATCTACTTGAGCTCGATGTAGACGATCTTGACCTTCTCAAGATGGAACGCCTTTCTTAATTCCTCATCACCGATCTCGCATATTAAGCTTGCCCAACATATCTTCTTTGCATTTCATCAACCTTGAAGCCAACACATGCTCCAAGCGATGCCAATGGACAAATCCTACAAGTATAACTTAATACACACATTAGTCCATAAAGATTGTCATTAATTACCAAAACCACACATGGGGGCCCAACATGTTCTTTCACACATAATCCTCAACACATGCCTAGCACACCCACCAAAAATCTTTTCAAAATTCAAAACTCAAGTTTGTGCGGCCATTTCATCAAACAGGTTGCAGATTCAAATCAACAAAATCAAAAACACTATGTTGAGCAGTGTTTTGGGCCAACCTTTGTTCCCTCTTTGGTTACCACTAGCCTTAGTAGATCATCCAGCACCCTTAACTAACCACTAGCACCACTGTGAGCTTGCCAATGCCATCAATGGTGAGCAGGCCGAGCCTCACCATGTCACCCCAGTGTGGACAACAAGCTAGGAGAAGAACTAGCCGTGCCAACCTTGTCTAGTATGCAGCCCATGCCTCACCGCCCCCTCTCGACCAGCCCTAGCTCAAAGACAGCGACCAGAACCGCCAGGAACGCCGCGCCCGCGCCCCTGTCGACCATGCCGATGCGCACCGTAGAGCACGCGCCGTTCCCACGCAACCCGACCACCTCGAGCCCTCGCCGCCCGCTAGCATGCACCCCACCGTCCCAGGAGACCACTAGACATGTTCGTTTCACCGCCCGTACCCCGTAGCCATCGCTTGCCGCGGAGTTCTCCGCCTCTGCCTCGCAGAGAATCGCACATTCCCGACCAATTCCACCGCTCTTACACGCGCATTTAAGCTCTAGAGCATCGCCAGGAGACCGCCCGTCGATCGCCAACCTTGGCCATGCCTCTATCCGCCCGTAGCCGTGTCGCCACCGTCGCCTGCCCATCCCTCTCGGTCTCGCCGTCGAGCCTATAAAAGGAGACGACCCCCGCTCGATTTCTTCACACCATCTCACTCCCCTCACCTCACTGATCCTTCCACCCCTTAGCCAGAGCACGAGGAGCAGCAGCTCGCCAGAATTGCGCCGGAGCAGGCCGCCTCTGGAGAAGAAGGGAGCCATTGATTTCGACCACCCCCGGAGCTGCCGCGACCATCCCTGAGTTCGCTGTCGTCGACTTCGTCGTTTGCCCGCCTCGCCGTCGTCACTGGAGCTCCGGTATGCCCCCTATGCACCCCCACCGAGCCGCTAGGGTTCGAGCTCGCCGGTGACATGTTCATCGTCGACGACGACCCTCAACCGTTGATCTCACTTCTAATCCAACGAACCAAATCGCCCCGTACCGCTTCGCGTGTTATGAGCCACTGACTGGTAGACCCCCCTGTCAGTTGAGCCCCGCGCTGCGGAGTGACACTGGGTCGGCCTATTAAGCCTTCCCGCGCAGCCCAACCGTTTGAATTTAGCTTTTTATATTTTTATTCAAACATAGTTCCGTACCTAGTTTCAAAAATCAACCCAGCTCGATTCAGTGAACCAAATTGCTTGAAACCAATTTTGTTAGAAAGGTACTGAAATGCTTAATCCAAGCCCCGTTGGATTCAAATCATTTGGATCTGTAGATCAACCTTGGTAAAAATAACAAGGCAGAAGCTTTTATGTATTCAGAGATTTTTCAAATTTCAACCATAATAGCTTTTGAGTTGATTCCAACTCTCAAAAATCATATTTGATCATATCTTTCAGAATATATAAAAACATTTGGGTTTACTTACAGAAATAATGTTCAAGTAATAAAAGAATGCCACATAGGCATTTCTAGTCACTTTAATTATTTAAAATAAAAAGGTTAAACCTTATTAAATTGTGACACCACTTTAAATCACATTCTCATGTACTGAAATATGTGGTGATGACATGTGTCAACATGATCCCATGTTTGAGTTGGAGAATATTAAATCTTAAATAGTTTTTCAATGAGTAGAAATTACTTTACTCAAATTAAAATAAATAAGGCAAATGCTTTAATCTTGTAATATAGGTGATGATGCTAGATCATCTATAGTGCACCTTTGTGTGATGATTGAAAATAGTTAAGTATTATTTGGTGATTGTGTACCTCGTATTTATTTATAGACGCTAGTACCGACCAAGGATACAAGGAGGAAGGAGGATACTATGAAGAAGAAGCCGAGGAGAACTTCAACCACTGCTCAGCACAAGGCAAGCTAACACTTGCAATTATGAAAGTTAGATAACCTATGCAATGCACTAAGAATTCTTGGTTAGACACATTTGATGATACCCAATCCTAGTTTTACTTGCAAGCTTATTACTTTAATTCTTTATCAACGCTTTCTCTAGAGTTTACTTAAGTGACTTGTAGATTCTAGGAAGATAATTGAAGGTTGCATAAAGAGCATTAAATTTGGCCTAATCCATATAATCTTGATGTCATCCTAAGGCATGAGATTGAACTTAATTAATCACCACTTGTTTACCACCCCTCATTAGTACTTACGTCACTTGTAGATGCTAGTGCTAAGCATAAAACTTGATCAACTTTAGATGGGAATACTTGGTGAAAATGGTTATGAAAACCTTTGAATGATGAGTCATTCTATTGAGATGTTTTGACATGTGTTTCCGAA
Organism: Avena sativa; assembly: GCA_916181665.1. NCBI lineage: Eukaryota > Viridiplantae > Streptophyta > Magnoliopsida > Poales > Poaceae > Avena > Avena sativa. The sequence goes on from OV702282.1 coordinate 68,450,168, forward strand.
CACCAGATGATTTTGATGATGAAAATGTTGAGGCATGAGCCTTAGCCCTTTATAAAACTGATGGTTGTCTGGATGCGATACCATTCCAATTTTACCGTACAACCATAATACCCGAAAATTGGGTAGGGCTTGACTGGAAACTTATATACCTTAGTATTGGTTCCCTCATGGCAAAGGTCTGAGCTGAGGCTACCTTGTGAAGATTGTCCACCTGTGTAGTACCCAAGATGACAGTTTGTCATGGTTGGGAGGCCAAACTCACAGGAGAGGTGCCTATACTAGGGCGTGTAATTGAAAGGTTAGGATTGATTATCCGCATACTGAGTATGGTGAATTCAGGATTTGTTCCTGACGGATGTATCGAATGTTGTGGTGAAAGTGTACAATCTCTGCAGAGTGTCAAACTATTCGAATAGCCGCGTCCATGGTTATGGACAGTTGGAGTGGCCATACTGTTCCCCCGTCAGATGTTTTCAAAATGACTTATGAAATGAATTGAGAATTCGACTTGACCACAACAGAGCTGTGATATGAAATTCAAGTTCCCACTTAGGTGTTACAAAATTTCAACTAGATTTTCTTGCTTCTGAACTTAGTAGAGGTAAATCTGGCTTTTTACAAAACAACCCTAAAGCTTAGTGTCCTACTACAAAAACCCCCTTCACTTTTTAGTATTAGTTTGGGAGTACTTAAAGAGTACTCATGGCTTTGTCCCTGGCTATTCCCGTGGCCAGACTATGAAGAGGAGTACCAGGACGAAGGACCCTAGGAAGGTTACGACAACTAGGATCATCTCCCATCGTCAGCATTGCCTGTGACCCCGAAGATGGAGCTTCGCCTACGCTACCTTTATTATTACGTTATTCCGCTGCTTGAGTTGTATTAAGAACTGGATCATGAGATCCTTATTTGTGTAAGACCTTATGTATGGTTTGTAATGGATGATGTACTGTGATATCCAAATCTGTTATGTCTCGCAAAAATGATAATCCTGGGATTGCGATGTATGGCATACTAGGCATCTGGGATTAAAAATCCTGGTGTTGACACGCGTATCCCCACCGTCGTCGTTAGGGTTCTGTCTCGCTAGAGCTGTGCGACAGAAACGACGAACCACCGCTGTAGATCTTAGTCTAATCATAGGGCCTAGATTGATAGGGTTTCTGCATCGGGGGCTTCTTATAGGCGAAGGGGCGAGCCAGGGGGGCCACACCCTGCCCAGGCGCGGGCCAGCCCTAGACGCGCCTAGGGGGGTCTGGCCGCCCTGTGGCGCCCCTCCGTCTCGTCTTCCGGCTTCGTGTTGCCCACGGTAAAATATAGACTTTGGCTTTTGTCCCGTCCAATTCCGAGAATATTGATTTTACGCCTTTCCAGAACCAAAAATAGAATAAAATAGGCAACTGGCACTGTGATAACTTGTTAATAGGTTAGTTCCAGAAAAGACATAAAAACACCTCAAAGTGTAGACAAAGCAAAGCAAAGTAGATACTAAACAAGCATGGAGCATCAAAAATTATAGATACGTTTCCGACGTATCAGTGACTTGCGCTCCTTCACAAGGATGGCGAGGGTCTGGTCCTTCCTGACTGTAATGGCATGGTTGTGGTTGGCATAGGCACGGGCGTTGTCCAACTCCTTCTGCCTATCATACAACATGAAGTCAAGATGATCCACCTGATGCTTCAGCTTCAGATGGCCTGGCACCTCTAATGGTTGTCCCATAGAATCACGCCTTGCGTAGTAAGCAAAGCGAGTTCCATTGATCTGGTTAATGTTTTGCCCACACAGATAGGAAAGAGGTGGGTGCCTCCATCTTGCCTCTAAGTTCTGCAACTACCAGCAGCCACTGTAGTTCTCCTCCGGGATGATCATTGAGCTGTGCCCCAAAGAACTCGGGGTGCGGGCGCTCAAGAAGTTCCGAGAGTTGGCTTAAATCTCTCTCGAAGATGAGTTCTCCTCTGTTGCACAACTGGTAGAACTTGCTATACTTGAGTTCCATCTATAAGAATGTAGGATGAGTAGGTTAGTGGGGTGATCAAGTGTGTCAAATTTTATGTAGGATTGCAAGAGTTTTTGAGGAACACGAATTGTCTTGAAAGAATCTCAGTGATAAGAATGAGAATAGGTTCTCATAAATACTCACTTCTTTTGTTTTGAAACTAAGTTTATGATTCAAGCGTCCATTCTAACTAGGATCTCCTATGGTCAGGATAGCTCTGATACCAAATTGTCAACACCCGGATTTTTAATCCCATATGCATGTTATGTCATACCTCACAATCCCAGGATTACCATTTTTGCGAGACATAACTGAATTGGTACCACAGTACATCATCCATTAAAAATCATAATAAAGGTCTTACAAATATAGGATCTCATGATCCAATCTTAATACAATCAACGTAGCAGAAATTAACGTAGTGGGGCTTCATCTTCAGGGTAACAGGCAATGCTGACGATGGGAGATGATCCTAGTTGTCATAGACTTCCTACTGACCATCATCCTGGTAGTCCTCCTCGTAGTCTGGCCATGGGAATATCCAGGGACAAAGCCATGAGTACTCTTTAAGTACTCGCAAACTATCACTAACAAGTAAAGTAGTTCGAGTAGGAATCCTAAGCTCTAGGTTTATTTGCAAAAAATCCAAGTTTATTTCGTACTAAGTTCAGAAGTAAAGAAAACTAGTTTAATGTTCTACAACACCTAAGTGGGAACTTAGTTTCCATGTTCACAACCCTGTTGTGGTCAAGTCAAAGTCATAGTTCATTTCACAAGTCATTTTGAAAACATCTGACGACGGAACAATATGGCCACTCCAACTGTCCATGGTCACGGACGTGGCTATTCGAATAGTTTGACACTCTGCAGAGATTGTACACTTTCACCACAACATTCAATACATCCGCGAGGGACAACCCTGAATCATCATACTTAGTATGCGGATAATCAATCCTTACCTTTCAATCACACACCCTAGTATAGGCACCTCCCCTATGAGTTTGGCCTCCCAACCATGACCATCTTTCATCTTGGGTACTGCATAGGTGGATAGTCATCACGAGGTAGCCTCAGCTCAACCTCTTCCGCAAGGGAACCCATACTAAGACATATAAACTTCCAGTCAAGCCCTACCCAATTCAGGTATTGTGGTTGTACGGTAAAATTGGAATGGTATCGCATCCGAATCCAACCATCAGCTTTTATAAAGGGCTAAGGCTCATGCCTCAACATTTTCATCATCAAATCATCTTGTGTTCATAACACATGTCAGAACATTTCAATAGAATGAATCTTCATTCCAAGGTTTTCATAATCATTTTCACCAAGTATTCCCATCTAAGGTGATCAACTTTTATGCTTAGAACTAGCCACTAAAGTTGAGGATATTCACTAATGAGGGGTGCTAATCATGTGTGACAATCTAACACTAGTTTTATGCCTTTTGAATCTAGTTCTAACTACTTAGGCCTAGTTTTATGCTCTTTATGCTATCTATACTATTTTTCCAAAACTCACAAGTCACTAAGTAAGGGTAAAGAACTTTGGTATAGATAAAAGAATAAAGCTTGCAAGTAAAACTGGGATTGGTGTAATCAAAGTGGCATAACCAAAGCATGCCTAATGCATCTTGCATAGGTTATATAGCTTGCATAGGTAGCATGCAAAGTTCTAGCTTGCAAGTGTTAGCTTGCCTTGAGTAGTACAGTGGTTGAAGTTTTCTTCTTCTTCGTAGTACTCCTCCTTCTCGTAGCCTTGGTCGGTACTAGTGTCTATAAATGAATACGAGGTACACAATCACCAAACAATACTTAACTACCTCTATTTTGCACACAAAGGTTCACACTGGATGATCTAGCATCATCACAATCATCACAGGAAATAAAGACCTAGTCTTATCTTTCTTATTTTAGAAAAGTAATGTCTACTCATTGAAAGTACTTAAGATTTAATATTCTCCAATTAAAATATGGGATCATGTTGACACATGTCATCACCACATATTCTAATACTTGGGAATGTGATTTAAAGTGACTAGAAATGCCTATAGAGCATTCTTTTAGTACTAGTCCAAGATCATTGCATGTAAACCTAAATATGTTTACATATTCAGATAGATCTTATCAAAGGTGATTTTTGAGAATTGGAATCAACTCAAAATCATTTATGGTTGATTTTTGAAAAATGTTTGAATGTGGAAAAGTCTCTATCTTGTTAATTTTACTATAGGGGATCTATAATTTCAAATGGTTTGAATCCAATGAGGCTTGGAATGATATTTTAATATCTTTCTAACAAAATTGTAATCATGCAATTTGGTTTAGTACATCTCCTTGAATTGATTTTTGAATCTACTGACATAATCTAGGTTTAACTAAAATGGAAAAAGATTATTTGAATCATTGGGCTACGCGTGGGAACGATACTGGGCTGGTTCAACTGCACTGCGCACGCAGCGGGCTGCTGACAGGGGGTCCCATTAGTCAGTGGCTCATTCTAACCGAAACGGTATGTAGGCACCCGATCGAAACTCCATGAAACCTTCTGTACCTTCCGCCACCATCATCCCTAGATCGAGGGGGATCTGAAGTTCTTCCCGGCACCCTGCCAAAGGGGAGATCATCCCGGAGGCCTTCTTCTTCATCATGCCAGCCTCCGGTATGAAGCGTGAGTAGTTCCATCTTGGACTACGGGTCCATGTAGTAGCTAGATGGTTGTGTCTCCTCCTTGTGCTTTCATGTATAGATCTTGTGAGATTCTTTCATGATCAAGATTTAATCTATTTGTAATCATGCATATTGTGTTTGCGGGGATCTGACGGATATTGAGATTACTATGTCAGATTGATTAATGGTTTTGTCTATTTGATACTATCATGTCTGTGTTGTTTGTGATCTTGCATGCTCTCCGTTGTTAGTAGCTATCTTGGCCAAGTAGTTTCTAGTGACTCTAAGAGGGGGTATTTATGCTCGATAGTGGGTTCATGCCTCTAGTTTCGAAGGGAAATGACAGGAATCTCTTCGATTGTAGATGTGTTGTTGCCACTAGGGAGAAAACAACGGTCTCTTGTTCATGGAACAAGTGGATTGTTTACCTTACACACTTTTCTTAAAGCAGTTGTCTGTTGCTTGCAACTTATACTGGAGGGGGTTCGGATGATAACCTGAACGTGGACTTCTAGTCATAGATGTAGTTGGATGGCGGTCTATGTATATTGTTGTATTGCCCAATCGAATCTCATAGGATCTTTTTGTCTAGTATTGCATTGTTATGCATTGCTCAGTTCATGTCAATTGCCCTGCTGTAATTTGTTTACCCTTCATGACATGTTGTTTATCTAAGGAGAGCACCTCTAGTGAACTATGGACCCAGGTCCAATCTTTACCATTAATACATCTTCCACTGTTACCTGTTTACTTGCTGCAGACCATCATCACCTTCCACACCATACAGTTAATCCTTTGTTACAGCAAACCGGTGAGCTTGACAACCTCACTGTTCGTTGGGGCAAAGTCTTGAGTTTGTGTTGTGCAGATTTCCACGTTGCTTGCAACACCTTTGAGACGTTTCTTTCCTCCTACTGGTTCGATAACCTCGGTTTCTTACTGAGGGAAGACTTGCTGCTGTGCTCTTCACACCTTGCTCTTGTGGTTTCCAACGAAGCACTCCCACGTCAACGTCGGGCACCATCAAGCTTTTCTGGCGCCGTTGCCGGGGAGGCTAAGGACGTCTTCACAAGGGGAGTCCTCCTCAACCTTTCTCTTTACTTTGTTTTTAGTTTGCTTAGTTTCTTTTGCTTGTTTTTGTTTGCCTATTTTTATCAAAAACTCCAAAAAAATTAGTTTAGTTTGGTTTGCTTTCTTTATTCAAAAACACAAAAAAATTAGTTCCTACTCTAGTTAGTGGTCTGTTATTGCCTTGCTTTGTCATGCTTTCTATCAATGGATGGTTTCTTTGAAACTAGTTCTTATTGGCAAGGTGGGTTCACGGAAGAAGAAAAGTATTATTATAAGGAACACCGTTTGTCACAAAAGGGGAAACACTTATGGGCACAAATTGATAAATTGAATACTATTGCTAGAGAGGTGTGCTCTACTAATAATGTTACTTATTGCTTTGATAAAGCTTGTTGCTGTAGGAGGTATAAACACCTCCCTTTTCAATGTGAGGATAATGATAATGTTACCATATCCTCTTATGTTAAAGGAAATTATAACTATTATGATGTGGAAAAAATTGAAGAATTTATTGCCTTCAAGGGTGCATTTGAACTTGCCAGTTTGCTTGAGAATACTAATGATGCACCTTATGAATATGAGGTTTATGAGATACTTAAATATTTCTTTGATAATTACAAGGAAGAAAATGGATATATTCTTGAATATTTTAATAGATGCTTTCCACAAATGGAAGAGTCTAATGCCATGCAGGAGCCTATGTAAGAAGAAATTGTTGAAACTGGAAGCTCATTAGATGAAAAAGATGAGGAGAGTGATGAACAAAAGAAGGAAGAATGGATTATCTATCCATGCCTACCTTCTAATGAGAGTAACTCTTTATCCCTTACATTATTTGATTGCCCCCCATGCTTACCAAAGGAGGATGAATGTTATGTTCCTGTGGATCCTTTTTAAATATCTACTTTGGGTAAAACATGTGAAGGTTTTAATCCCACTATTTTTGAGCTTGATAGAAATTATGTGTTTGTATATCATGAAAAGCATGCTTTATGTGATAGCTATACTGTTGATTTTATTCATGAGGCTACTGAAAATTATTATGAGAGAGGAAAATATGGTTGTAGAAGTTTTCATGGTACTGAAACACCTCTCTATGTGCTGAAAGTTTTGAAGTTACTCTTGTTTCATCTTCCTATGCCTGTCACTTTGTTCTTTGTGAATTTATTTGCATACAAGATTCCTATGCATAGGAAGTGGGTTAGACTTAAATGTGTTTTGAATTTGCTTCTTGATGCTCTCTTTTACTTCAATTCATATTTCTTATGTGAGCATCTTCTCAAGCTATCAAGGCTAACTTAAAGGCGTTAAAGAAAAGTAATTTTTGGGAGATAACCCAAGAGTTTCCTTGAGTCTTGGAAGTTATTACTTCAGTAATGACCTCTCCTTATCCTTTTTGTTTGATTTTTGTGCCAATAATGACCTCTAATGAGAGGGAAGTAAGATTTGGGGAGTTGCTGTCCCGAAACAGATTTCTGTCCTCCACCGTAAAAATTTGTGCGGAGTCTATGTAAGTCGGATTGAGCTGAAATTTACGAATAAATCCCCCAGTATGTTATCTAACTTTCGTTAGTTCAACATTTTTTGATTTGACCAACAGAAGATTTTATAAAAAATCGGTTTCTAACTGCTGGTATGTTTTGACAGATTTCTGCCATTATTTGCATTTGCTTCTTATTGATTCCTTTTTGAGTTCTCTTTTAGGGAATTGAGATTTTTGAAGGAGTTGCTACACTAGCTTGTGTTTTTAGTGAAAAAAATTGCGGTTCCAAAGCTAAACCCAAAGGTCTATTATCTTTTGAATACACTAATGTTGCTAATGAAGATTGTGTGAAGTTTTGTATGAAGGAAAATTTTCAGGTGTAAAGAGAGAATGATGTAATGAGATGAAGAATGGACAAAAGATCAAGCTTGGGGATGCCACCCCGGTGTCACCCCAATAAATATCCAAGAGGTACAAGAGTTAAAGCTTGGGGATGCCCAAGGCATCCACTTCTTCATCAATAAAAAGCTCAGGTTTGTCTAGACACTTCATTTTTATTGTTTCATGCACTGTTGTGTTGTTCTTGGAGCATCTTTGTTTTCGATTGGTTTGCTTAGTTGTTTATTTTGCTTGAATAATGTAGTTTGGACCCCCGTTCTCGCTGTGTTGTTTCAAATAAGTTTCTTGGTGCTGGAAAGAAGTAGGAAGTTCCTGCTTGAAAGTGCAAGAGGAGCTTGCATTGACTATGACTTAGACTTTTGCATGACATGCTAGGTGTTGTTTTGAACTTACGCTTAGTGATTATTGCTGTAGCATGTATTGTTCCAAACAATTGGGGTTGCTTAGTGTGCCTTGAAAGAATCATGTGTTGTTTTAGCATACAAAAGCATAATATTGTGGTATTCTCCTTTGATGCTTTGTTTGGATTCACTTGGCACATTATTACACCATGTTGTGACTATGAACAAGTCACCATAACCTCTATGATCATTTAGTCCTTGACTTGTAGTACCACTCTATGCTTTGATTAGTAATGTTTTGTTGATCTGCATGATTATGGCCATTATTGCTCTCTTAGTTGGTTGCTCCCAGTATTTTGCTAGCCTCCACTTGTATGAGTAAGTTCTACTCATGCTTTCAACTCCTAAGAAACCAAGTTATTCCAAAGTGTCCACTATAAATTCCTATGCATGGTGTGTTACACCATTCCAAGTATATTCTTGTTTCCAGCTATCTTCCAATTAAAAAGTATTTTGTTATGTGAAAACTTAGTGATTAAAGCCCTCATAAACTTGATGGCACACTTTATATTCTTTGACCCTAATAAACTTGAACCATTGTGTCATCTATGTTGTATATGCTTGCACTTATACGTTGGAATTAGCAGAACCATGTTGTCATGGGGAACGTTTTCAACATTGCACTTGTACTTTGTACATAGTTGATATCATGCTCTTTTGTCTATGGATGTCACTGGTGTGAAATAAAGAGGGAGCTTGTAAGTCCATGGAGTTATGTATTTTGTGTTAGAAAAACGCCTGGGCCGCTAGCCTAAGCCATGCCTAATCATGGTGGAAACTTGCAGCATCACCATAATGAGCTATCTGTGAAGCAACCTCAATAAAAAGCTATGCACATAGTAAATAAAAAGATCACTGAGATGCTCATTGTCTGCTTGCCTTGTCATTTTGGTTTAGCTCCTGTACCATGTGCAAGGGGTACCCCGTTGGCGGTTCTCTATGATACGCATGTACTTACTATGACAAGAACTTATAGGTGACTGAAGTTGAGTATCATGAGGTGTGACCCTTGTATTCAAGGGACTTGAGATTGCCAACTTATACTTTGTCAAGCACATACTCCATAGTTTGTTCACTTTAACCTTAATCACTTCAATATACTTATGATAGGGGCAATGAGGGCAGAAAGCTAACAAGTACCATAATTTTTGGAAGCTCCTTTTGAAACTTGAAATCCTTGCTTCTCTTTGTGAAGGGCCTTTCTTCCACTATTATATTGAGTCTCCACCTTCTACCTTTAGGCACCATTAAGAGAGCATAGTTGCCATTCTGTGTGCAGTGTCCCAAAACTTATTGATTGATGCATATTGTGATATTACTTGTTCTTGTGCTATTTGTACCTAGTCACTCTTATGAACTTTGAATGTGTCATATGCATCTATTTTCTACTCTATGAGGGACAAGCTGAATGCCACTATGCCATGTTTTTTGTATGTGAAATAAACAAACGCTTTTCAATGTTATTCATGATCTTTGTTTGTAGCCTTTCATGTTGCATGCATAGTTACTTTGTCTTATGTCATGACCCGGGATCAGGGCTAGACAAATACCAGATCCTCATATGATATAAGCCTAACCTAAATTCCGAAACGCGCAGGGATAGATCAGTAACATTACAGAACCTACAAACCATACATTAATAAGGTAAACTCTTAAGAGAGTTACAAACCAGTCATACAAGCCAGGGGTCACAGACCCATCATTACATCAAACAACGGAAGCAAACAAGTTGTTCTAAACAACAAACTTAGCAAGTGGCCTAAGAGGCCTTAAACAAAAGTAGCGACCCTCCAATAGATCCTAGGCTGCTGCCCGGGAACCCCGACTACTCACCGACTTCGACGTAGAAACCACCTTCAGTTGGGTTAGCATCATCGGTATAAAACATCAACGAAGCAAGGCTGAGTACAGGGTGTACTCCGCAAGACTTATGGCTAGTGGAGTTATTTTTCATAAAGCCATCTTTTGTTTTCAAAACGAGAGGCAGAAGAAACTCGTCTAGTTGGATCATTTTCAAAAGGGGATAAGAAGACTTCAACTATAGCTCTTAAATTCATCTTTGATACCCACCAAGCATTATCATCACTGAACCACTCTTCCCGGACTACCCCCTCAACAACCCCGAGGAAGTATTCCGAATCTCACTTTATTTGACAAGTTTTAACATTTGGTTATAGTTCTCTATGATCTTCACGTCTGTTCACAAGTCGTCCATTACCGTGGACACGACTTTTCGAAAAGATTAATAACCCTGCAGGGGTGCACAACTTTACCCACACATACCAACCGATTCTTAATGCCAATATATTAGCCCTCTTCCTTGGAAGGCCGGCAGAGAGTGGTTGACCACGACCTTTACCTTGCTTTCGCCGAGACCATGAGTCACGCACTAAGGAGATGCCGCTGTAACGGGTCAAGTCCCGAAGTCGGTACCTAGCGATGCGAACAGGGTTTGAGATTACGGATGCCGGGCATCTCCCATTCCCTGCCACGCTTAACTACCTGTATGAATGCACCTCCTTCACCTCCATTCAAGAACAACCAATATCCGTATGTCGAATGGAAAGCTCAAACTATGTGACTCATGGAATCTACTAGGCAAGTTAGTTGGTCGAGGGGGTTTCCAGGCCCCCGTGTGGTTGTACGCTCATCTTGGTTCAAGAGGCAAGGACATCGGGTCCTAGGGGTGACAAGTATGGGACTACAAAAACCACAACCCACGTGGCCTCCCATACAAGCCTTAGCATGTTTATTATCCACTTCTGATCACATCACCACATCCTTTCATACTAGATTCATTCGCATCTCCGGTGCATCACATGAGTGATTAGCATAAGACCACTATGGATGGCTAAGCTTGACTGCACTGTGGCACTTGCGACGCTCATAAGCCAAACCCTAGTTATGCTAGGAGCGGTCGATCAGGTAATATAGTTCACAAAGGATAACATGCATCTGATAGGATTACTCTATCTACTGATAAAAGACTGTTGAACCGAATGTAGATGTCGATAATTAAATACTTTGTAAACATAGGATTCATATGTATGATTGGGTCTTCGCTTGCCTTGTCCGTTGTTGGACTGGTACTGCTCTTCGATGGCGTGGACTTCAGCTTCGGGTTCGGTTCCTATTCGCGAGAACCAATCACCGGAAAAGAGAAAGCAACACTCAACACATGGCATGTGCAATGCTCATACAGTATGAATGATATGACAAGTTAAATAGTGTTGAATTGAACCCTAAAGCATGCTTGATCACTTTAAAGGGCGTTCCGAAGATCTAAACCCTAAAACAGGGGAATCATCGGAATCACCTGTGGGGTTCAATTGGTTCTTCTAATTAAACTTGATATCAAAGTTGATTAACAATGTATGATTATAGCTTAGTTGGATAGGTTTCATTTTTATGAACATTTTGGTATATTATTTGTATTTTTATGATTTAGAATGAATTAGTTATGAATTTCCCAAATTTTAATTCATTTTAAACATTTTTGGAATATTTAAATTAATTTCCAAACTTGGGCCCACATGTCAGACTTTTATTAATTTCAGAAAATATTTATGGAAATGATTAAAACCCTGACAGGCAGGGCCCACTTGTCATATTTAATATTTACTGAAATGATTTACTGGAAATGAAAACAAAGTAAAATAAAAGGAGTACTGCATGAACATGATGCAATGCTGATGTCAGCAATGGAGAGGAGCTCCAGATCGAGCTCGGTCTCGGCCACAGAGCGCGCGCGGGGCTGCGAGAGGGGGTGCGCTGGACGCGGGCGTGCGTGCTGAGCCAAATAGAGGCGGTGCCGCCCTGGAATGGTCGTCGGAGCACGACACACAGCGGCGCGCAGCGGCGGGGCTTGCAGATGCTTGTGGCACCGGCGACAGAGAGCGAGAGGAGGCGAGAGGTGAGGTCTGTGAGGACCGCAGGCTCACCAAAAATGCGACGGGGGGGTCGGCAAGGCGAGGCGCGGTCGGGAAGTGCCAGAATCATCGTCGGAGAGCGACGGACGGCGTCGGGAGAGAAGAAGTCGATGGCGAGGATTCCTTGCGCGTGGGGTCGATTCCTTTTACGAGCTTGCTCAGCACGGCGAGGCGAAGCTCCCTGCTCGCTCGGCTGGCCTTGGGGCGGACGGAGACGGCGGAATGACGGCGAGGTCTGCACCTAGGGTTCGGGCGGAAGGGGGGAAAACAGGGAAGAAGAGAAGCTAGGGTTGTCGATGGCGGAGCTGGAGCTCTTATAGGATCGCGGGGGCGGCGGCGATGATCTTGGCGCGCGGCGTTGAGCCACCGAGCTGCTTTGGCAACGAGAGGAAGATGACAGGGGCAAAGGGGTATTCGGGCCTGGCTGGGCCGGCTTGGGCCCCGGGTGGGCTGGCTACTGGCGCTGCTGGCGGCAGAGAAAGAGAGGAGAGGAAATGGGCTCGGCCCAGAGAGGGTTAGGACTAGATTTTTTCCAGGAAAACCTTTTCTAATTCTGTTTTCTATTTCCTCTTTTGTATTTTGAATTCAAATATGTTTTGAATGATTTCAATTTTATAGAAACTTTTGCATAACATATGGAAACAATAAGGAGCACTTGTAACTATTTGAGCTCCATTCATTTGAGAATTTTCAAAATATGGGAACCATTTGCGTTGATTCAAAGAGAGAGGGAAAACTATTAGGGTTTTAGGGTTTTGTTTGTTCTTCTTTGGTTGAATCAAAGTACAAGTGTTATGCATGCATGCAATGCTCAAACATATCTTATTAATATTACAAAATAGGGTGGTATGTTACAGCTCTACCCCACTTACAAGAATCTCGACCCGAGATTCCTAGGTTTTAGAGAAGAAGGCAGGGTACTCAGATCGAAGACGATCTTTGCATTCCCAGGTTGCTTCTGTCTCAGAGTGATGAGACCATTGAACTTTTAGGAACTTGATGGTTTGGCGACGAGTCTTGCGCTCGGTTTCATCAAGAATACGAACAGGGTATTCTCGGTAGGTTAGATCATCTTGGAGATCTAGAGTTTCATGGTCCACACCACGAATGGGATCTTTGAAGCAACGCTTGAGTTGAGACACATGGAAAACATCATGTACCTCTGGAAAAGTTGAAGGTAGATCCAATTGGTAGGCAAGCTCACGCCGCTTGGAGAGAATACGAAAGGGACCAACATAGCGAGGAGCCAATTTGCCTTTGATACCGAATCGATGGACACCCTTCAGAGGAGTGACCCGGAGGTAAACTTGATCACCAACTTCATAATGAACATCAAGGTGATGACGATCGTAGTTTGTATTCTGACGGGATTGAGCAGCCTTCAGACGCTCTCGAATTATGCGAACTTGATCTTCTGCTTCTTGGATCATGTCCGGACCAAAGAATTGTCTTTCGCCGGTTTCGGTCTAGTTCAGCAGTGTTCGACATGTTCTCCCATACAGGAATTGGAAATGTGCCATGCCTAAACTGGATTGGAAACTGTTGTTATAATATAAATCCGCAAAAGGAAGACATTTCTCCTAGTTCTTTCCAAAGGATATGACACACGCTGTGAGCATGTCTTCAAGAATTTGATTCACTCTTTCAGTTTGACCACCGGTTTTAGGATGGTAGGCCGTGCTGAAGGAGACATGAGTTCCCATTGCTTCTTGCAAACTTTGCCAGAATTTGGAAGTAAACAAACTTCCACGATCAGAGATGATCTTCTTGGGAATACCATGAAGAACGATGATCCGAGAGATGTATAGGTCAGCCAATTGACTAGCATGGATAGTTACACGAACTGGAAGGAAATGAGCTACTTTAGATAACCGATCAACTATTACCCATATGGCATCATTTCCTGCTTGTGTCCTTGGGAGTCCAGTGATAAAATCCATACCAATTTCATCCCATTTCCACTCAGGAATTTTCAATGGCTGCAGAAGTCCAGCAGGTCTTTGGTGTTCAGCCTTACACGACGGCAAACGTCGCACTCTGCAACAAAGCGAGCGATTTATGGTTTCATTCCACTCCACCAGAATCTTTGACGGAGATCTCGGTACATCTTGGTACCACCAGGATGGATAAACAGAGGGGATTCGTGAGCTTCCAAAAGAATTAGATCTTTGATTTTCCGACTGTTTGGAACCACTAGCCGGTTACTGAAATATAGAATACCTTGATCATTGACGGAGAAACATTTAGCTTCACTGCTTGCAACACGTTCTTTGATCTTGGTAACTTCATCATCTTGCTTTTGAGCTTCCTTGATTTGGTCCTCTAGAGAAGATTTTATTTCAAGGTTAGCAAGGAATCCACAACGAACTACTTCAAGGTTAAGATGCTTTATTTCCTCGTAGAGAACAGGTTGGGCTTGTGAAATCATCAGATTGTTGCAATAAGACTTCCGACTTAGCGCATAAGCTACGACGTTGGCTTTGCCGGGTTGATAGTTGAGACCCAAATCATAATCTTTGATGAGTTCCAACAATCGTCTTTGCCTAAGATTCAGATCTGGCTGGGTAAAGAGATACTTTAGACTTTGATGATCCGAGTAAAGTTCACAACGGTTACCGATGAGGTAATGTCGCCATTGCTTAAGAGCATGAACAACAGCAGCGAGCTCGAGATCATGGGTTGGATAATTGTTCTCATGTGGCTTCAACTACTGAGAAGCATAGGCCACTACATGACCATCTTGCATCAACACACAGCCTAGCCCTTGAAGAGAAGCATCACAATAGATGACGAAGTCCTTGCTTGTATCCGGAAGGACAAGCACAGGTGCGGTGGTTAACTTAGTTTTCAAAGATTGGAAACTTTCTTCTGCTTTTCTGACCATTCAAACTTATTATCTTTCTTAAGAAGATCAGTCATAGGCTTGGCTATCTTGGAGAAGTTCTTGATCAATCGGCGGTAATATCCAGCCATTCCGAGAAAACTTCGGACTTCCTTGACTGAAGTAGGTGACTTCCATTCCAGAATGGTCTGAAACTTATCCAGTATGACAGCAACACCACTTGTAGACACAACATGACCAAGGAAGATGATCTCTTGTAACCAGAACTCACATTTGGAGAACTTGGCGTAGAGGCGATGTTCACGAAGTTTAGTCAATACCAAACGTAGATGTTCGGCATGCTCTTCTTTGGTCTTGGAATAGATTAGAATGTCATCAATGTATACCACGGCGAACTTGTCGAGATACTCCATGAAGACGGAGTTCATGAGCCTCATAAATGTGGCAGGGGCATTGGTTAACCCGAAGGACATCACTGTATACTCGTAAAGACCATAATGAGTTGTGAATGCTGTCTTTGGAATATCTTCCTTTCTGATCTTGATTTGATGATACCCTGATCTTAAGTCCATTTTGGAGAAGACAGTGGCACCACTTAATTGATCAAAGAGATCATTTATCCGGGGAAGTGGGTACTTATTCTTGATTGTCACCACGTTGAGTGGACGATAATCAACCACCAATCTTGGAATATTTGTATCCCGCTTCTTGACAAAGATGGTAGGGCAACCCCAAGAGGATGTACTAGGTTGGATGTATCCTAGACCCTCTAACTCTTAAAGTTGCTTCTTCAACTCAAACAACTCATGAGGAGGCATGCGATAAGGTCTTTTAGAGATAGAAGCAGTTCCAGGAACTAGCTCTATGACAAACTCCACACATCGATCAGGTGGCATGCCAGGCAACTCTTCAGGAAAGACATCCGGAAAATCACAGACTACAAGGACATCTTGGACCTCGAGAGTGGGTCGGACATCCATGGCATACAACTCTGAGAAAGGTTTAAGAACTGCCGACGGAGACTTTGAACCATCAGTCCAATACTTGATAGTTATGCCAGCAGGAGAGGTTACAGAAACTGTTCTGAGTGCACAGTCAATGACGGATTGATACTTGGTTAACCAGTCCATTCCCAGAATGACATCAATGTCACATGACTTGAGTGCAACGAAAGAAGTGGGGAACTTCTGGTAGGCTATGTAAATCTCATTCCCATGACTAACCATAGTGGTGAACCAGCTAGAACCCGGGGAATGGATGGTCAAAGGGGTGGACAAGGGTTCAAAATTTATCCCATGCTCTGGAGCGAACAAATTTGACATGAATGTATGCGATGCTCCAGAATCAAACAAGACTGTTGCGATAATTGAATTGACACTGAGCGTACCCAGAATGACGCGTGGATCTTCCTGAGTTTCCTCAACAGTGACATGGGTCAGAGGACCACGTCCAGCACCTTGGGATTTGTCATTCTTCTTTGCCTGCTGATCATTACGTTCGGCAGCCCTTTGAGAACACTCCCTTGAGTAGTGACCAGGCTGGCCACATGAGTAAGAGGTAACCCCAGTGTGAGAACCAGCAGGAGGATGATAGTTTGATCCACCAGTATTTGACTGTGGCTGACGAGAATTATTGCCAAAAGACTTGGGTGCATAAGGAGAATGAGGCACATCACTGTATGGAACAAAGACACAGCGCTTCTTATTGCCAGAGGAAGAAGCACGAGAATTTCCTTCTTCACGCTTCTGAGAAACTTCCATATCCTTCCTTCCATGCTCCAGAGTAAGAGCCTGATTGTGCAGGTCCTGGAAAGACTGGAACTTGAAGGGCAGCAACTCATAGAAAAGTGCAGGGTTAAGTCCTTTATGGAATAGCTCTTGCTTATCTTCATCATTGGTCACATCCCTGGTTGCATAACGAGCCAGGCGAGTGAACTCACGCCCATAGGTTTCAATATCCTTGCGCCCCTGAGTCAGATCCAGAAAATCCCTCCTTTTGAGATCCATGACGGGCTTAGGGATATATGAGGCACGAAATGCTGCAACAAACTCCTCCTAGGTAACGACATGTCCCTGAGCTTGCAGATTCTGAAAACCTTCCCACCAAACACCAGCCTCACCTTCCAGTTGGTAGGTGGCGAAGTTGACACGGTCAGTAGGACGGACACGAAGAGCACTGAACTTGCGCTCTATGGTGCGGAGCCAATCATCAGCTTCAAGGGGCTCCTTGGAGTGGGTGAAGATTAGAGGAAAAGAGCGGATGAAATCTCCAAGTGTGACACAGTCGTCAGGACGACGTTTAGTGTTCTGTGCCACACGCTCCAGAAGGCGTTCATTCCGCAGACGATTGGTCTCAATGTTGCTGAGAACCTCGGCCATTGTGGGGGTGGCGGAAGTTCCTAATCAGCATCGTTGTTTCCTCGATGGCCAACAGAACCACGAGTACCAGACGGCATCCTGAGAAGAAAACAGAAACCATGAGAATGGATTCACCAAAAAGGGTACAACAAAGGATGGCAAAACCATATCAAAAGACCATGGTATAGGTGAAGATGTGGATGAAAACTATATCAATGCATTAAGTATGGCAGTAGAACAAGCATACGAAACGTATACGCTACCAACTTAGATACAAACCATAACAATGGAATGCAAGCATGATATGATACCAACAAGTTACAAGAGAATTGAGAACAAGATTAGAGGCATCCTTCTTTTGCAAATAGTTTTTAGCTTTCAAATAGTTTTCTCAAACTCTAGACTCAACAACGACCAGCTAGAAGGGTTTCCTACAGGCAGTCCTGCTCTGATACCAAAATATGTCACGACCCGGGATCAGGGATAGACAAATACCAGATCCTCATCTGATATAAGCCTAACCTAAATTCCGAAACGCGCAGGGATAGATCGGTAACATTACAGAACATACAAACCATACATTAATAAGGTAAACTCTTAAGAGAGTTACAAACCAGTCATAGAAGCCAGGGGTCACAGACCCATCATTACATCAAACAACGAAAGCAAACAAGTTGTTCTAAACAACAAACTTAGCAAATGGCCTAAGAGGCCTTAAACAAAAGTAGCGACCCTGCCATAGATCCTAGGCTGTTGCCCGGGAACACCGACTACTCGCCGACTTCGACGTAGAAACCACCTTCAGTTGGGTTAGCATCATCTGTAGAAAACATCAACGAAGCAAGGCTGAGTACAGGGTGTACTCCGCAAGACTTATGGCTAGTGGAGTTATTTTGCATAAAACCATCTTTTGTTTTCAAAACGAGAGGGAGAAGAAACTCGTCTAGTTGGATCATTTTCAAAAGGGGATAAGAAGACTTCAACTATAGCTCTTAAATTCATCTTTGATACCCACCAAGCATCATCATCACTGAACCACTCTTCCCGGACTACCCCCTCAACAACCCCGAGGAAGTATTCCAGATCTCACTTTAGTTGACAAGTTTTAACATTCGGTTATAGTTCTCTATGATCTTCACGTCCGTTCCCAAGTCGTCCATAACCGTGGACACGACTTTTTGAAAAGATTAATAACCATGCAGGGTGCACAACTTTACCCACACGTACCAACCGATTCTTAATGCCAATATATTAGCCCTCTTCCTTGGAAGGCCGGCAGAGAGTGGTTGACCATGACCTTTACCTTGCTTTCGTCGAGACCATGAGTCACGCACTAAGGATATGCCACCATAACGGGTCGAGTCCCGAAGTCCCGAAGTCGAGTCCCGAAGTCGGTCCCATTCCCTGCCATGCTTACCTACCTGTATGAATGCACCTCCTTCACCTCCATTCAAGAACAACCAATATGCGTATGTCGAATGGAAAGCTCAAACTATGCGACTCATGGAATCTACTAGGCAAGTTAGTTGGTCGAGGGGGTTTCCAGGCCCCCATGTGGTTGTACGCTCATCTTGGTTCAAGAGGCAAGAACATCGGGTCCTAGGGGTGACAAGTATGGGACTACAAAAACCACAACCCACGTGGCGTCCCATACAAGCCTTAGCATGTTTATTATCCACTTCTGATCACATCACCACATCCTTCCATACTAGATTCATTCGCATCTCTGGTGCATCACATGAGTGATTAGCATCAGACCACTATGCATGGCTAAGCTTGACTGCACTATGGCACTAGCGACACTCATAAGACAAACCCTAGTTATGCTAGGAGCGGTGGATTAGGTAATATAGTTCACAAAGGATAATATGCATCAGATAGGATTACTCCATCTACTGATAAAAGACTGTTGAACCGAATGCAGATGTCGAGAATTAAATACTTTGTAAACATAGGATTCATATGTATGAGTGGGGCTTCGCTTGCCTTGTCCGTTGTTGGACTGGTACTTCTCTTCGGTGGCGTTGACTTCAGCTTCGGGTTCGGTTCCTATTCGCGAGAACCAATCACCGGAAAAGAGAAAGCAACACTCAACACATGGCATGTGCAATGCTCATACAATATGAATGATATGACAACTTAAATAGTGTTGAATTGAACCCTAAAGCATGCTTGATCACTTTAAAGGGGGTTTCGAAGATCCAAACCCTAAAATAGGGGAATCATCGGAATCACCTGTGGGGTTCAATTGGTTCTTCTAATTAAACTTGATATCAAAGTTGATTAACAATGTATGATTATAGCTTAGTTGGATAGGTTTCATTTTTTGAACATTTTGGTATATTATTTGTATTTTTCTATTTTAAAACGAATTAGTTATGAATTTCCAAAATTTTAATTCATTTTAAACATTTTTGGAATATTTAAATTAATTTCCAAACTTGGACCCACATGTCAGACTTTTATTGTAACTACCTCGGTGAATTACGCTCCTAGATACAAGCCTGGATGAGCGGTAGTGGTTGAAATAGTACGGTGGGGCCCCAAAAGCCACTCACGGGTAGACCTTTCGGCCGTCCCAACCACTTCCAACTCAACGGGACCTGTAGGGGCGGCGTAATCGGCAGGCGAAGGGATCAACTACATACACAAATGAGTATGTATGCAAGCCACCATACAAGAGTACATCAGAGCCATACCATCTAGAAAGAAAGGAAATATAGCAACGCCATACGGCAAGATTCAAATGACCTAGATAGATATAATATTTTAGGATAATTACTCATACATCACACGTCAGAGTATCAAGCGGAAGCGGCAAAACATAGTCCGAGTACGGATAAGAAGCAAATCGGCATAAGATGCCATAGAACTAAGCACATCCCGCCCACAGATCTCTCGGATCCCCGTTCGCGGAATCTCTACACCAAACGATCGTTGCCCACATCATCAGCCTCTTCCACCCAGTATCCGTCCTGCGAGGGTACCTGTTCATCTGAACCAATAATTTATCGTGTGAGACCCTAAGGGTACTCAGCAAGTCTTTATGCCTCTAAAGGGGACACAACCTGGGGTGACGCAATTGCAGCAAAAGATAAACCCTAGCAGTTCTATAGATAATCGTTAACCATCCGCCTAACCAATGATAGACGGATGTCCGTGAATTAATGACAACAGTTATAACAGTAATTTCATCAGATCCATCCTCCTCCTCGCTTACCAACGAGGAAGCGGACGAACAACCCCCACATCCGTTGGCAATTTTATTAACCATTCCATGAGTATTGCACTATTTACTAGTCATTTACTTAGTCAGATTAAAACGGTACTTTAGTTATGCTTGTCTATGATCGAGAAACTGTGCTCCAAGTCGTCCATAAGCGCGGACACGGCTTTCAGAAAGTTTTACCCTGCAGGGGTGCACAAATAGCAACACACACTCGATCAACCTCGAAAAAACCAAATCAAAACCCAACGAGGCCTTCACGACAAAGCAATCACAAGATTCAGAAATATTTCAGGGGGCCACCCCTTAAAGTAGACCCGCAACGAAGTTAGCTGACTTCGAGACGGACTCAAGGTTTGTGGGGCCGGCTGTAAACGACTGGGAACCCGAAAGTGTGACTGGGCTTGTCGATACCGCGAAAACGGGTCACAATTCCTAAACAGTACAGTGTGCTCCTCGCACAATCGTAAATACAGTAAAACATGGCATAAGTACAGGATAGTAAATAAAACCTCAAACTAGTTTGTGGCCCCAAGAAATAAGAATGAATCAAGCTCTGGCTCAGGGGGGTCCCATAAGCCTCCCGGATGTGGATAGCGCGAATAAATCTTGGAACAGGAATCAAGTACTCGGGGTCTTACGGGACACAAGTGAGCAGGAAAAACCAAATAGCAGATATTGCTCACCGGTGCCACTTTCATTAGTTGTCCCATTACTACTCAGGTTAAGTTGTTTAGGTACCTCGTTATCCATCAGACACTCACAAACCCTACACATGCTGTTCTACGACTCGCATGGCTCAAACAACTCCTGTAGTAATGGCTCATGGGATGGAGGTACAGGCTTGGTGGGGTTTAAAAGTAAAGGCTATGCAATACTTGGGATTCAGTTTAATGCAATCGCGACTCAATGATGCAAGAATAAGATAGAGGCAATAGGTACTGTATATATGCAAGCATGTGGTAGTGCTTGCCTGGCAACTCAGTCGAAGCGAGAGACGGATCTGGGTAGTGCTCCTGGTTCTCTTGATATATCCCCTGCTCAGAGTCTATCCAAAGAAGAACCAAACAAACAAGGGCCAACATAAATAAAGTGCACAAGCATAGGAATAAAATGCGTCAAGCAAACAATCATGCCATGATGAATGATGCACAAGTTGCATGGCAATAAAGTAGCATGGCATGGGTGAGGTGTGGAAGACAAGAAATAACATTTTAATGGGGTTTTGGTCCCATTTTGTTGTCATATTAGTTGCTGTACACTATATTTTTGTATGATGCATGCTGCAATTGAAGTCATGGATAGCATAAACAGAAAGGTCTCGTCGAGCTGATCATTTTAGACATATCATTTGTTAAATTTGGAATTATAAATCAAAAGTTATTAATTATTTAAGTTCCAGTGGCATTTGTTGTAATTGGATTCAACTTGGAATTTAAAATGTGCAAAAGGCAATTTGAAAGACATATTTGAAATCCTCACATTTTTCTGATCCAAAAACATATATTATTTGCTAAATTTGGATTTATAATTTAAAAGTTATTAAAAACTGATTCGAATTTGAATTTAAAACAATTTGTAAAGATTTAATTCGAAAAAGAAAAACAGGAAACCTTTTTCACCCAGACCAGACCTAGCCACAGTCCCTGGCGAGTGGGCCTGAGGCTGACTGGGCATGGCCTGGTGTGGTTGGGGACCGCGGGTTGGGAAAGGGGGTTCCTCAGGGGGTTTTGCATAAAACGTCAAGAGGCTGGCGGTGGGGTCTGGTGGGACTGCGGGTGGGGCTGCCAGAAGATGGAGGGCCTAATTAGAAAAGCGTCCAGGGCTGGTTGATTAAACTGACGAAACTGAACTTTTAAACACTCGAATCTGCGAGCTGAGCTGAACTTCGGAGGACGATGCCGAGCAAACCATCGGGATTTTTGGGATGCCGCAAAAACCAAAGTTGCAGACGGGTCAAAAGCCTACGACTTTCGTGTTGAGAGTTTTGTCCACGGAGGACTCTACGCGTGGAGAAACTACGACGAACAGAGGCCGGCCCTAGGCCAAAAACTGAACAACGACGACAGGAAACAGAGGGTTTTTCGGAAACTTTCGAGGACGATGGCGACGGATACAACGCGATCTAGGCGATGATGCAAAAACTAAAAACGCAGATGGAAGGTAGGGCTATGATTTCCATGTTGGGGATCTTTGCGAAGGAGAGCCGTAGCGGACGGGGCGAGGTGAAGAACAGGGGTGCGCTCGGCTGCTTCCTGCTACTGCTGCAGTCCGCGCGCGGCGAGCGCGGCGTGCGCCAGAGCGGCGAGGCTAGCGAGGCAGAGGCGGCGTAAGCTAGAGGGAGGAGGGTCGGACGGCAGCTCACCGAGGGGGGGTGCTGGTGACGGTGGTGATGTGCCGGAGAGCACCGAGACGACGGCGAGGGGATGGTGAACAGCGGCGAGCGCGAGCGATGGTGTGGCGCTCTCGGACGCGATCGGTTCGGCGACGGGGGCAGATCGTGGCGGCCCTGGCTCCTCCTGCTGCAGTTCCGAAGCGGCGACAGCGGTACTCCTCCTCCTCGGTGCTTCCCTCACTGGACTTCGACGGGATGGGGACAGAGATCAAAGGGAGGAAGGAAAGAGGGTGGCGGCGCGGGATGCAGAGAGGGGAGGCTAGGGTTGATAAAGGAGGGGGGGTCACGAGTGTGGCGTGAGGCTGACGAGGATCACGGCCACAACGCCTACCTGCCCCGTCTGTGCTCCGTTTTCTGCCGCGAGAGAGGGAGCTGAGCACGGCGTCAGGCGCAAAGGGAAGAAGAACAGGGCGCGGCAGTGGAGGGGTACTGGGCCGGTAGAAGCGAGTTGGGCCGGGGGAGTCTGCCTGATGGGTTGCTACTTGTTTTCCTGGGCTGCTGCGGCTGCTCCTCTCTCTCTCTCTTCTTCTTATTTTTATTTGTTTGTTTGTTTTCATTCCAATGCAATTTTAAACCAGCTACTAATTTCCAAAAACTTTTGAACTTTTAACAAGAGTTTTTGAATAGGGCTTGGCTAAGAGAGAGGCAAACAGAGGCCAAGGCACAAAAAGAGAGTAAGCACACATGATCACATGATCATGCATGGAAGAGAAAAGGAAAAAGGAAAAAGAATAGGTTTAAAGATTAGCTAGAGGGGTAGATAGGGAGGGGTGAGAGCTAGGGTTTTAAACAAGTCAAAACAAGATCAAGCAAGGAAGGAGTGATCCATGCAAGCAAAACAAAAATAACCTTCAAATGTCAGAAAGAGGTGGCACTTGCATGGCCCATGCACACAATAAATGCCATGTCTTTATATTGTGAAAACAACACAAAATCATGTGGCATTCTTCCATGCATTCCCAAAAGACCAAGCTTAAGATTATGAGTGGAACCCACCCAACCCACATGAGCTAGAGGTAACTCAGTTAAAAAGCCAAGCTCATATTAATTGGATGGTGGAATTATAAGGTGGTGAAAAGAAAAGGTGGTGGAGTTAATAAGAGATATGCCCCCAAATCAACTTGGGCATTTAACAATATATCAAGAACCAAATACAATATCAAGAGGCAACTACAATTATTAATGCACATGAGATAAGAACCAACCAAGAAGGGGTTTTATATGATGCTCAAATGCAAGATGGCATGATGACATGAGCATGATATGATGATGATGCAACAATTATATATTGGAAGTGGCCCTTTTATTACTAGAACAAGTAGCATTACAGGTGTTAGACAACTAGGATGCTACATTTATTAATTTCAGAAAATATTTATGAAAATGATTAAAACCCTGACAGACAAGGCCCACCTGTCATATTTAATATTTACTGAAATGATTTACTGGAAATGAAAACAAAATAAAATAAAAGGATTACTGCATCAGCATGATGCAATACTGACGTCAGCAATGGAGAGGAGCTCCAGATCGAGCTCGGTCTCGGCCATAGAGCGCGCGGGGGGCTGCGAGAGGGGGTGTGCTAGACGCGGGCGTGCGTGCTGAGCCAAATAGAGGCGGCGCCGCCCTGGAATGGTCGTCAGAGCACGGCACACGGCGGCGTGTAGCAATGGGGCTTGCAAATGCTTGTGGCGCCGGTGATAGAGAGCGAGAGGAGGTGAGAGGAGGTGAGAGGAGAGGTCTGTGAGGACCGCAGGCTCACCACAAATGCGACGAAGGGGTCGGCGAGGCGAGGCGCGGTCGGGAAGCGCCAGAATCATTGTCGGAGAGCGGCGAACGGCGTCGGGAGAGAAGAAGTCGTTGGCGAGGATGCCTTGCGCATGGGGTCGATTCCTTTTATGAGCTTGCTCAGCACAGCGAGGCAAAGCTCCCTGCACGCTCGGGGAAAACGGGGAAGAAGAGAAGCTAGGGTTGTCGATGGCGGCGCTGGAGCTCTTATAGGCTCGCGGGGACGACGGCGATGATCTTGGCGCACGGTGGCGCATCGGATGGCCGGCGGTGATCCACCGAGCTGCTTTGGCAACAGGAGGAAGATGACAGGGGCGAAGGGGTACGCGGGCCTGGCTGGGCCGGCTTGGGCGCCTGGTGGGCTGGCTGCTGGCGCTGCTGGCGGTAGAGAAAGAGAGGAGAGGAAATGGGCTCGGCCCAGAGAGGGTTAGGACTAGATTTTTTCCAGGAAAACCTTTTCTAATTCTGTTTTCTATTTCCTCTTTTGTATTTTGAATTCAAATCTGTTTTGAATGATTTCAATTTTACAGAAACTTTTGCATAAGGAGCACTTGTAACTATTTGAGCTCCATGTATTTGAGAATTTTCAAAATATGGGAACCATTTGCGTTGATTCAAAGAGAGAGGGAAAACTATTAGGGTTTTAGGGTTTTGTTTGTTCTTCTTTGGTTGAATCAAAGTACAAGTGTTATGCATGCATGCAATGCTCAAACATATCTTATTAATATTACACAAAAGGGTGGTATGTTACATCTTATTGTTAGAACTCCATCTTTCACGCAGATGTTTAGAGTTATTTGATCCCAGCTTTCAATGCTTGCAAATGGTTTGATCTTGGTTTTGATGGTGCATGTCACCTCAAAAATTATTCTTTTATCACTTACCTACTCGAGGACGAGCAGGAATTAATCTTGGGGATGCTTGATACGTCGGAAACGTATCTATAATTTTTGATGCTCCATGCTTGTTTAGTATATACTTTGCTTTGATTTGTCTACACTTTGAGGTGTTTTTATGTCTTTTCTGGAACTAACCTATTAACAAGTTGCCACAGTGCCAGTTGCATGTTTTCTTCTGTTTTTGGTTCCAGAAAGGCAGAAAATCAATATTCTCGGAATTGGACGGGACAAAAGCTAAAGTCAATATTTTACCGTGGGCAACACGAAGACAGAAGACGAGACGGAGGGGCGCCACAGGGCGACCAGACCCCCTAGGCGCGGCTAGGGCTGGCCCGCGCCTAGGTAGGGTGTGCCCCCCTGGTGCCTCCCCTGGATCACCCCTTCGCCTATAAGAAGCCCCCGATGCAGAAACCCTAGGCACCCGATCGAAACTCCACGAAACCTTCTATAGCCGCCACCACCATCGTCCCTAGATCGGGGGGATATGAAGTGCTTCCCGGCACTCTTCCGGAGAGGAGATCATCTCATAGGCCTTCTTCTTCATCATGACAGCCTCCGATATGAAGCGTGAGTAGTTCCACCTTGGACTACGGGCCCATGTAGTAGCTAGATGGTTGTGTCTCCTCCTTGTGCTTTCATGTATAGATCTTGTGAGCTCCGTTCATGATCAAGATCTAATCTATTTGTAATCATGAATGTTGTGTTTGCGGGGATCTGACGGATATTGAGATTACTATGTCAGATTTATTAATGGTTTTGTCTATTTGATACTATCATGTCTGTGTTGTTTGTGATCTTGCATGCTCTCCGTTGTTAGTAGCTATCTTGGCCAAGTAGTT
This sequence comes from Avena sativa, assembly GCA_916181665.1. Lineage (NCBI taxonomy): Eukaryota > Viridiplantae > Streptophyta > Magnoliopsida > Poales > Poaceae > Avena > Avena sativa. The sequence continues at coordinate 68,476,462 of OV702282.1, forward strand.
GCTAGTGACTCCAAGAGGGCGTATTTATGCTCGATAGTGGGTTCATGCCTCTAGTTTCCAAGGGAAGTGACAAAAATCTCTTCGGTTGTATATGTGTTGTTGCCACTAGGGAGAAAACAACGGTCTCTTGTTCATGGAACAAGTGGATTGTTTACCTTACACACTTTGCTTAAAGAAGTTATCTGTTGCTTGCAACTTAATACTGGAGGGGGTTCGGATGATAACCTGAAGGTGGACTTCTAGTCATAGATGCAGTTGGATGGCGGTCTATGTATATTGTTGTATTGCCCAATCGAATCTCATAGGATCTTTTTGTCTAGTATTGCCTTGTTATGCTTGCTCAGTTCTTGTCAATTGCCCTGCTGTAATTTGTTTACCCTTCATGCCATGTTGTTTATCTAAGGAGAGCACCTCTAGTGAACTATGGACCCAAGTCCAATCTTTACCATTGATACATCTTCCATTGTTACCTGTTTACTTGCTGCAAACCATCATCACCTTCCACACCATACAGTTAATCCTTTGTTACAGCAAACCGGTGATCTTGATAACCTCACTGTTCGTTGGGGCAAAATCTTGAGTTTGTGTTGTGTAGGTTTCCATGTTGCTTGCAACACCTTTGAGATGTTTCCTTACTCCTACTGGTTCGATAACCTCAGTTTCTTACTAAGGGAAGACTTGCTGCTTTTCTCTTCACACCTTGCTCTTGGGGTTTCCAACGAAGTGCTCCCACATCAACACCGGGCGCCATCAGTCATTTTGCCGTCTGCGTGATAAGAAGGATCGCATCATTGCCCACCTTCGTCACATGGTGTCATCTTTGGAGGAGACCATCCATGAGCGGGACATGCAACTTGAGGAGAGAGAGAACAAAGGGGAATATATCCGTGGAGATCCCTACTCCTACCTTAGTGATGATGATGACTACCTGGAGGACCTCGACATGAACTTCCACACTAATGATGATGATTCCGCCTTCATTGATGATGATGAGTCACAATAGGGCACTATCATATGCATGAGTTGTATCCGGTCCCACTGTATCGTAGCTTCACAGAATGGTTCCTAAAACCATTTGTTACCCTAGTGTGGTGCGTGTTTGTATTGGGTGCTATGAATGAATGAATGAATGAAAGGAAAGTTGATAGTTGGCAAAACCAGAGTCAAACTCAAAGTTTAAAATATTTTCAAAAACAAATCCTTGAACCTTAGAAATTTCCCTATTGTCTCACTATCTATCTCAATCTTCAGATGACTCGTGGAAATACCGAAGTAAGTAATTCATCTTAGGATCCAATGCTGCAAATCCTACAAATGTTACTTGCTGACCATGAAGATGGAAGAGCTGAACGTCAAGCTAATTTAGCCACCCATCAACGGATATCTCAGATGGCCCATAATAATCAAGGCCATGGAAACCAGGATAACCATGGATCCAAGCTCAAGAACTTTCAAAACACCAATCCCCCATATTTAGTAAGTCTGAAGAGCCATTAGATGCTGATGACTGGCCGCAGACCATGGAGATAACTTAGAGGTCATAGGAGTGGAGGCCAATGAGAAAGTACTGTTTGCCACCCATTATCTGGCAGGTGATGCAAGAGCTTGGTGGAATAGCACCCGTACCATGAATGGAGGGCAGATGATGACTTGGGATGAATTCAAACTCAAGTTCAGTCGAACCCATGTTCCACCAGGTTTGATTCTGCGGATGAGGGATGAATTCAAGGAGCTGAAGCAGGGAAGGATGACCGTGGTAGAGTACCGTGACAGATTTATGTCTCTGTCTAGGTATGCCCCTGATGAGATTGGTACTGGAGCAAGAAGAAGGAGATTCTTGAACGGTCTGCATGATGAGATGCATACAGTGCTGGTCAACATTCCCTTCGCTGACCTTGAAGCCTTAGTGGATTCTGCAATCCAGATGGAAGGCAAGATCAACCAAGCCAACGATAATCGCAAGCGTTGAATGATGCATCAACCAGGATCCCACCATACCCGAAGTATCGCCCCAACCTGTATGCAGGATATGCCCCGAGAAACAATAGACCCCCTATGTCCCGTATGAACTATCCCAACCATGGAGGAGGAAACCCAAGGCCCGGAGGAAACCACAACAACAACCCCGGCAACTCCAACAATTTCAACCGTGCACCGCCCAAGTCCGACAACAACAACAACAATACTGCCCCAAGGACTGGAAGCAATGCCGTGCCTGTTGCACGAAAAGACAAGTCTCTGATTACTTGTTTTTGAATGCGGAGGCAAGGGTCACTACTCCAACGAGTGCCCCAAGAAGCTTGCAACAGCCAATGTGAATGCACCAGCTCAGCAGCAACGCCGTGTTCAGCCTAGAAGGAGATTTGCCCCAGGGAACTCACTCAACTGCAATGGCCGTCTGTTTCAAATGAATGCTGAAGAAGCTCAGGAAGCGCCGGATGTCGTGCTGGGTATGTTTTCTGTTAACTCAGTACTTGCAAGAGTGTTGTTTGATTCTGGAGCATCTCACTCATTTTTTACAGAATAATTTGCATGCACTAGTAAGATTCAACCAACAGAACTAAAGCATGTTATGATAGTTCAAATACCTGGTTCAACCACCAAAGCTAGACAAATTTGCAAGGCCGTACCTATCAGAATCCATGGAATAGATTTTTATGCTAATCTAATAGTACTTGGAACCAAAGGTTTGGAAGTAGTACTAGGAATAGATTGGATGTCGAAACATAAAGGATTAATCGACTGTGCCAAGAAAGCCATAACCATGACTAGTACCACCGGAGTATCAGTAGAGCATGTATCTGATACTTTTCCCTGTCAATTCAAGTGCAACAAGAGTCTAGCCCAACCAACCATTGACCAAGTCAGAGTAGTCTGTGAATACGCCGACGTATTCCTAGATGAATTGTCCGGTATGCCCCCAGATCGGGATATCGAGTTTATCATTGAACTAATCCCTGGAACTGGACCCATAGCTCAAAGACCTTATAGTATGAACCCGTCTGAATTAGCAGAGCTAAAGAAGCAACTGGATGCTATGCTGGAGACAGGTTCGATTCAACCAAGTGTGTCGCCATGGAGATCACTTGTTTTGTTTGTGGATAAGAAATATGGAGGTAACTGTTTGTGCATGGATTATCGGAAGATAAATGATGTCACCATTAAGAACAAGTACCCACTGCCGAATATAGAAGATCTGTTTGACCAGTTGACCGGTGCCAAAGTGTTTTCTAAGATTGATCTTAGAACTGGTTATCATCAACTCAAGATTCGCGCAACGGATATTCCAAAGACTGCCTTTACCACCAGATATGGAGTGTATGAGTACACTGTCATGTATTTTGGATTAACCAATGCCCCTGCTTATTTCATGATCCTCATGAATAAGATTTTTATGAACTTCCTGGATAAGTTTTTCATTGTGTTTATCAACGATATTCTTATCTATTCCAAATCAGAAGAAGACCATGAGCTACACCTGAGGACCATCCTTGAAACCCTTAGAGAGCATCAGTTGTATGCCAAGTTTATAAAATGTGAGCTCTGGTTAAAGGAAGTAGGATTCCTAGGACATATCGTGTCAGCAGGAGGAATTGCTGTTGATCCCACCAAGATTAAGGATGTTGAAGAATGGAAAGCTCCAACCACTCAAACCCAAGTTCGCGCATTTCTCGGATTAGCGGGATATTACGGGAAGTTCGTAGAAGGATTCTCAAGCATCGCCAGACCCATGACCCAATTGTTGAAGAAAGATAAGAAGTTTGAATGGACGGACAAATGTGAAACAAGTTTTCAAGAGCTCAAGAAGAGATTGATTTTAGCCCCAATATTCATTATGCCGGATATCAAGAAGCCTTTTGATGTGTATTGTGACTCATCCAAGATTTGTCTCGGATGTGTGTTGATGCAAGAAGGCAAAGTCATATCCTATCTATCCCGACAACTGAAGCAAGATGAGCAGAATTACCCTACCCATGACCTAAAACTAGCAGCCGTAGTTTTAGCCTTGAAGACATGGCGGCATTACCTCATGGGTAACCACTATGAGATTTATTTGGATCACAAGAGTCTGAAGTATATTTTCACCCAGAAGGAGCTAAATATGAGGCAAAGGAGATGGATAGAGTTAATCAAGGACTATGACCTTGACATTCACTATCACCCCGGCAAAGCCAATGTGGCAGCAGATGCTCTTAGCAGATTGCTGTGTCGATTGAACACCATGATAAAAGAAGCCCAACCAAGTTTGCATGAGGAGATGGAAAATTTCAGAATGGAGCTAGTTAGTGAAGGATTTTTGGATAGCATAGAACTTCAACCCACTTTGATCAGTCAGATCAAGGAGGCGCAGAAAGGAAATGCTAGTATCGACGGAATCAAACGCCGTATCATTACAGGGAAGGTACCCGGATTTACGAAAGATGGAGAAGGAGTTCTATGGTATAAAGGAAGAATCTGTGTGCCCGCAGATTCAGAGTTGAAACAAGCTATTTTGCAAGAAGCCCATTGAAATGGATTGCATGGGAACCTAGAGGGGGGGTGAATAGGTGCTACTCAATTTTTTAGTTCTTTTTCAATTTTAGGCTTGACACAAAGTAAATTATCTAGATATGCAACTACGAGAATTTACCTATATGCAAACCTAGCTACTAAGCACGTAAAGAGAGGAGCGAGGAAACCGTAGTGGAGCACGCAGAGACACAGGGATGTGTTTTACCGCAGTTCCTTCCTTGTTAAAGGAAGTACATCTGCGTTGGAGGGGTGGGAGGTTCTAAGACCACCACACCATAATAGGCCTCACCCTATTCTCTGATGGATCTCGCCACGAAAGGCCTGATCCACCTTCTCCACTATTGGTACCCTTCGAGGCGGGAACCGGTGCCTTTACAACTCTACCGGGGCACACACCGACAACTGAATTGGGGGCTCCCGTAGTGACAACAAGCTGTCACAAGAACAAGGATTATCAATATAATAAAAAGCAAGGATCTAGATATTTGCAAGAAATACTATATCGACGATTCTCCAAGGGCGTGTTCGGTTCTAGAATTAGGTGGAACGGAACCGGTCCGTTCCGCGCCTAGCGTCCGTCCGTGTGTTCGGTTGGAAGAAAAGAACGGAACCAGGTAGTTCCTCAGAACGGAATATTCCTCTAATATGTGGAACGAGGTCGTCCGACCGAATCGGCCGGATCGGGCGGAACGACTCGCTAATTGGCGAACTAACCTAGTTAAGATGATTAATTACTGAATCAACGGGGATTTTTAGCTCTGGCAATGATTAGCGACAAAATCTTGCAAAAACACGAGGCCCTTTAATTTGAGTATATTTTGCAAAGATTTTAAAACAAAAATATTTCTATGATTTGGTACTTTTAGCAAAGATTTTAAGAAAAAATATATTTTCTACTGTTAATTACAATTGTTAAATTTAAGCTCAAATTATTAGAATTTTAAGCATCATTATAGTTATTCCGTTCCGGTCCCAATTCTCCCAACCGAACACAATATGGGACCATTCCGTTCCTCGTTCTTTTCCAAACCGAACACAGGGTCGGAACCGTCCCATGCCCTCGGAATGGACTCACTCCGTTCCATTCCCTCTCGTTCTAGAACCGAACACACCCCAAATGAATGGAGAGGAGATGAAGCGCTTGATTGCAGTTGTTGAAGATCAAGTCCTCCTCCTTCGATTCCCCAAGGAACGGGGCCTTTGGGTGGATGAAGGTGGAGCTCTCTTGGATGAAGCTTGAAGAATAGATCTAGACTTTTTCAAATGAACCAAGAGTTCTGGCAGGAGGGGAAGGCTGGCTTAAATACCCCTTGCACATATCTGGCCATTGGTGAAGTTTGGGGGCGGATTATCCGCCCTGGGGGAAAATCCGCCCCTGGATGGAGAGTCTGGGGGAAGTCCGCCCCACACAGAAGGTCACACCGGTCTTGACTTGGTGAAAATCCTTGAGGGGTGGATTATCCGCCCCCCTCAAGGGGGCGGACTATCCGCCCCTGGAGAAAATCCACCCTAGAGACGGAAAGTCCGAGGGAAACTCCGCCCCTCTCTGAGCAATGCGCCTTGGCAACCTTTGAGACAGATCCTGGGGGGGGGGACTATTCGGGCCCCTAGAGGGGCGGATTATCCGGCCTGGGCAACAACTCCGGCCCTGTCCGGAAAATCCGTGGGATATTCCGCCCCCATTCTGAGGGTTGCGCCCTTTTGAGTTTGGGGAGGGGCGGATTATCCACCCCACAAAAACAGTTTCATACTCCTTTTCAGGGTAGAGATCCGCAACAATTCAACACACATTAAATAATCCTTGGTATTGTTATCTAACACATAAAACACTAGGGATCATCAAATGTTCTTTCACCCATGATACTCTTTACTCCATCCACCCTGGAGGAACCAAGATGTATCAGGATTTGAAGGAGCAATTTTGGTGGCACAAGATGAAGAGAGAAATCTGAATCTACATAGCCAAGTGTGATATCTGTCAGAGAGTCAAAGCAGGATATCAGAGACCCATAGGACTTTTGCAACCTTTGCAGATTCTGGAATGGAAATGGGATTATGTTGGAATGTATTTGATCACCGGTTTGCCTACATATAGTAGGGGAAATGACTCTATTTGTGTCATAGTGGATAGACATTCTAAACTAGCTCATTTCTTACCGGTCAAGACCACTTATCAGAGTTCGAAGCTAGCAGAGTTGTACATTGCTAGGATAGTCAATTTGCATGGAATCCCCAAGAACATTGTGTCGGATCGAGGAATCTAGTTTACCTCGAGATTTTGGAAGAAAGTCCAAGAAGGATTAGGAACCAAACTGGATTTCAGCACAACTTATCACCCACAGACTAATGGACAAACAGAGCGAGTAAACCAGATACTCGAAGATTTGTTGAGAGCTTGCGTGTTGGAATATGGATATAAATGGGAGGACTGTCTTCCTTTCACAGAATTCTCATACAACAACAGTTACCAAGCCAGTTTGCAAATGGCCCCATTTGAGTTTATGTATGGAAGGAAGTGTCGTACCCCACTGAATTGGTCGGAAGTAGGAGAGAGTCAGATTTTCGGACCCAACATCCTAAGAGAAGCTGAAGAGAAAGTTCACAAGATCCGTGAGCACCTTAATACCGCCCAATCCAGACATAAGAGTTATGCCGACAAGAGACGTCGAGATCTAGCCTTCACTATCGGAGATTTTGTGTATCTCAAAGTATCACCCTTGAAAGAAATGCAACGTTTCCAACTCAAAGGAAAGCTTGCCCCTAGATATATTGGACCCTTCAAGATTTTGAATCGCCGAGGAGAAGTATCATATCAACTGGAAATGTCGGAGGAGATGTCAGCCGTGCATGATGTGTTCCATATCTCATTACTTCGCAAATGCTAGAAATTCCGGAGAAGACCGAAGTTTTCAAGAATATTGATCACAGAACCATAGAGATCAACAAGGACCTAACTTATCGTGAAGTACCCATTCGTATTTTGGAAGAAGCCTTCAGAACCACCAGAACCCGGAGTATCAAGTTTCTCAAGATCTAGTGGAGTAACCATACTGAAGAAGAAGCTACTTGGGAGTGAGAAGATTACATTAGGACTGAGTTTCCAGATCTCTTTAGTTCCTAGTTTTCTTTTTCTTAAATCTCGGGACGAGATTTAGTTTAAGGAGGGAAGGTTTGTAACATCCCAAAAATGTTAAACAAGATTATCAAGTTCTATTCACCCAAGTTTAGGGTTAACAAAAACTTTTGTTATTAAAATTAATATGAATGCATGTGTGTATGTGTGATTAATGCATGAATGACTGCATTTTCCATGTTTGATTTCTATGAATGATAAGGATATGTTTAAAGATGAAAACAATATCATCTAGATCATTTCCAAGCAGAATCAAATGAAGATAAAATCAAATATAAGAAATATAAGAAAATGGTCATTTTCGCCAAACTTGTTCACTAGACCACTTTGGGTGTTCCTAGTAAAATATTTCTATCAGAAACAAATCCAATTATTTTCACCCCTTGATAGACCAAGTAACAATGAACCCAAGCAAACTCACAAACTTACAGAAACTATTTTCAAATCCATTTGAGAGGCATTCAAAAATTGAATCCTTAATAGGTACTAAGATGGCCATTTATCAAAAACCAACCAAACTAATTCCCCTTGGAAAACCCTAGCAACCACAGACTACCAATCTTATGACAAGATCACTCACTAAAATTCATCCAAAAATTCAAATGTTGAGTTCATGCGGCCATTAGATCAAACACCTGGCAGACACAGATAAACCTCGCCTAACTTCTACTGTGGTGAGCAGTAATTGATCAACCCTTTGCCCCCATTTCACTCCCCTGGTCTCCCCCAGTGCCCAGCACTGCATTGAAGCAACCCCCCTTCACTGCTTGGACTAATGTCGCGCCACCCGAGCATTCCTTGCCGGTCAACCATGGGCAACTCACCCCAAGCCGCCCTGCGCCCGTCCACGATGTCTACGAGACAGGCCACCGTCCACCGCCACTCCCTATCCATCCCTCGATCGCAGGCAAGCCGTGGACCACCCGAGAAACGTCGAGCCCATTTATCTGTCGCCATGTCGAGAGCGCGCCAGAGCGCCGCAGCCAACACGCGTGCACACGCCGCTCCTTCGCTCTCACCGCGCGTACCTGCACTCGCCACGACCCTAGCAACCTCCCAGACATGCCCGTTCGCTGACGCGTGACCAGTAGCCCGTATACGCCGTCTCGAACACCGCCGGTTCCGCGCAGAGCACGGACCACTCCCGACCATCCTCGACCGCCCCGTGCCGCGCCTTTATGCCCGTGATGACCGCCATGAAACACCACACCATCCTACACCCTCAGCCATGCCGTTAGCCCCCTGTATCATCGTCACCGAGGAGCCCGCGCCACCCCGCTCGGTCCCCATCGCCGGTGTATAAATAGAGGCCACCCCAGCCCTAATTATTCACACCATCTCACTCCCCTCTCTCTCAAAACCACCCCTAACCCTTTCTTGGATCAAGGCGAGCACCAGCCAGCCAGAATTTGTCCGGAGTCCGCCACTGCAGAGGAGAAGAGGAACCGTCGATTGGAGCCACCCCAGGAGCCTCCGCGACCACCGTTCGAACCACCATCATCGACAACGTCGTTCGCTCCCATTGCTGACCCTAGCTGGAGCCCAGGTGAGCCACCGCGTACCCCCACCGTCGCCGTAAGTGTTCAGTCTCGCCGGAGCTATGCGACGGAGACGACGAACCATCGCCATAGATCTTAGTCTAATCGTAGGGCCTAGATTGAAACATACCGTTTCGGTTAGAATGAGCCACTGACTCTGCGCACGCAGTGCAGTTGGGCCGGCCCAGTATCGTTCCCGCACGTAGCCCAGTGATTCAAATAATATATTTCCATTTTTGTTAAACCTAGATTCTGTCAGTAGATTCAAAAATCAATTCAAGGAGATGTACTGAACCAAATTGCATGATTCCAGTTTTGTTAGAAAGATATTCAAATTATCAATCCAGCCCGTTGGATTCAAACCATTTGAAATTATAGATCACCTATAGTAAAAATAACAAGACAAAGACTTTTCCACATTCAAACATTTTTTCAAAAATCAACCATAAATGCTTTTGAGTTGATTCCAACTCTCAAAAATCACATTTGACAAGATCTATCTGAATATATAAAAATATTTAGGTTTACATGCAGTGATCTTGGACTAGTACTAAAAGAATGCTCTATAGGCATTTATAGTCACTTTAAATTGTATGAAATAGTAATTTTAAACTTTATAAAATATGACCACCACTTTAAATCACATTCCCAAGTATTAGAATATGTGGTGATGACATGTGTCAACATGATCCTATATTTTAATTAGAGAATATTAAATTTTAAGTACTTTCAATGAGTAGAAATTACTTTTCTAAAATAAGAAAGATAAGACTAGGTCTTTATTTCCTGTGATGATTGTGATGATGCTAGATCATCTAGTGTGAAATTTTGTGTGCCAAATAGAGGTAGTTAAGTATTGCTTGGTAATTGTGTACCTCGTATTCATTTATAGACGCTAGTACCTACCAAGGCTACGAGAAGGAAGAGTACTACGAAGAAGAAGAAAACTTCAACCACTGTACTACTCAAGGCAAGCTAACACTTGCAAGCTAGAACTTTGCATGCTACCTATGCAAGCTATATAACCTATGCAAGATGCATTAGGCTTGCTTTGGTTATGCCACTTTGATTACACCAATCCCAGTTTTACTTGCAAGCTTTATTCTTTTATCTTTACCAAAGTTGTTTACCCTTACTTAGTGACTTGTGAGTTTTGGAAAAATAGTATAGATAGCATAAAGAGCATAAAACTAGGCCTAAGTAGTTAGAACTAGATTCAAAAGGCATAAAACTAGTGTTAGATTGTCACACATGATTAGCACCCCTCATTAGTGAATATCCTCAACTTTAGTGGCTAGTTCTAAGCATAAAAGTTGATCACCTTAGATGGGAATACTTGGTGAAAATGATTATGAAAACCTTGGAATGAATATTCATTCTATTGAAATGTTCTGACATGTGTTATGAACACAAGATGATTTGATGATGAAATGTTGAGGCATGAGCCTTAGCCCTTTATAAAAGCTGATGGTTGGGTTCGGATGCGATACCATTCCAATTTTACAGTACAACCACAATACCTGAATTGGGTAGGGCTTGACTGAAAGTTTATATGTCTTAGTATGGGTTCCCTTGCGGAAGAGGTTGAGCTGAGGCTACCTCGTGATGAGTGTCCACCTATGCAGTACCCAAGATGACAGATGGTCATGGTTGGGAGGCCAAACTCATAGGGGAGATGCCTATACTAGGGTGTGTAATTGAAAGGTTAGGATTGATTATCCGCATACTAAGTATGATGATTCAGGGTTGTCCCTGGCTGATGTATCGAATGTTGTGGTGAAAGTGTACAATCTCTGCAGAGTGTCAAACTATTTGAATAGCCGCATCCATGGTCATGGATAGTTGGAGTGGCCATACTGTTCCGTTGTCAGATGTTTTCAAAATAACTTGTGAAATGAACTATGACTTTGACTTGACCACAACAGGGTTGTGAACATGGAAACTAAGTTCCCACTTAGGTGTTGTAAAACATTAAACTAGTTTTCCTTACTTCTGAACTCATTATGAAATAAACCTAGATTTTTGCAAATAAACCTAGAGCTTAGGATTCCTACTCGAACTAATTTACTTGTTAGTGATAGTTTGCGAGTACTTAAAGAATACTCATGGCTTTGTCCCTGGCTATTCCCATGGACAGACTATGAGGAGGACTACCAGGATGATGGACAGCAGGAAGTCTATGACAACTAGGATCATCTCCCATCGTCAGCATTGCCTGTGACCCTAAAGATGAAGCCCCGCTACGTTAATTTCCGCTGCATTGATTGTATTAAGATTGGATCATGAGATCCTATATTTGTAAGACCTTTATTATGGATTATAATGGATGATGTAGTGTGGTACCAATTATGTTATGTCTCGCAAAAATGGTAATCCTGGGATTGCGAGGTATGGCATAACAGGCATCTGGGATTAAAAATCCGGATGTTGACAGTCACCGCCCATTAGGCGGCCACCGTTGTTGCCGCCTCCACCACCCGTTGCAGCGCCATCTCAGCGATATCACCTTCCTTCTCGAAGACCAGCACCTGCGCCTCGCCCATGAGTCGGGACAGTAGTGTGGCCTCGAGGTGGACCTCCACGTCCGGGTAGCGGGTGCGGCACATCTCCTAGATCTTCGTCCAATTGGCGATCTTGCGCCGAGGCATGGCTGCTGGTGGCTGGCGCTTTTTTGGCTGCTGGTTTGCTCTTGCTTTGGGGATTGTTGTCTCCGCCGCGCCAACGACCGTCTTTTATAGACCGCGGCGGAGGCAGGAAACGGTCTGGGATGCGCGGGAAGAGAGACACGCACGGGAAACAATGGCGGGAAACGCCGACCGCGCAGGAAGCCGCCGGTGTTGACAGCCGACGTCACATCACCATTAGCGACCCATCATAAGGGTGCAACCAGTAACAGCGGGAGGAAGACGGACATATGGGTCGGGCCGCTGGGCACGGTCAGTCGGACATGACGGACCTCCTTCTCATATCGATCGCGGCCACGAACCGTTTGAGGCGACCAGATGGGTCGGCCCGGTGGAGATACCCTAAGCTCTAGCACGTGGTTGTAGTTACACTGCACACATCAAAAGCAATAGCCAAGAGCCTGTAGATTTCAAAACGGAGCACGTGCACTATAATACAAATGTACAAGAGTCGACTCTTAACCCCTAAGGCCTTGTTTACCTCTAGGGTATTTCCACCCCCTGGGGGTTTGGGGATGGGAGGGTATTTGGTGAATCCTAGCATTTCACCCAATCCCCATATTTCTCCATATTTCCCCACTTTTCCCCTCATTTCCCAAACCCCTGTGGTAACTATGATTTTTTTGGATGGAAGAGGACGTAAGAGGATTATAAGATCAAGGAATAAAAAACAGAACTTTACACCTACAACATGATAATATACATAGCAACTCAAGTAAAAATTCAACCTTTCCACTAAATAAAAAAATAAGGACACATCAGCTGAATGTCCAGCTAAATTTCAATACGGTGCAAAAGAAATTTGCATGGAGTTAACCATCTCACGACATAGAGTACAAGAACTCATGATAATCTATATGATCAACAAACTGGAGCTTCCTAAATATATCATCATCCTCTACTCAATATAGCATGAAGTATGGCCTGAAATATTACATCAGGTTACCCTCATGTCAAATGCCAGTCCTTAAAAAAAAGCAAACAGTTGATGATGGGATCATTCTTTCCAAGCTTCTGGGAAATAATATGGTTAACACCAACCTGTTATACAAGGCAACATATACAAATTAGGACTTATTTATTTCTTTTTGTAAAGAGACACTATTTCCAGTCCAAAACCAGAAAACTGTAGCGGCGGAGTTTACAATATACAATGCAGGAGCATGGAGAAATTAACACAATAGATCTAGAAGCAATAGCAAAACTTCATTTCATAAATCGTAGGAGAGCAAGATAGAGGTGATTATATATCTCAAACATCAGAACTCTGCTTCACTAGGAGGTCCCATGTATCAAATGTTGAAGGAATTAAGCCAACAGCAAGCAGCATGGATCAAACAAAAATGGCACCCTCTAAGTTGCACTGACATGGAAAAAACCATGAAGCCAGCTTCTGAACAATTCTCCTTCAGGCTATGTTCGGTTGCTAGGGAATCATTCCCCACAGGGAACTAACTCCTCGAGGGATTGGGTGATCACCCAATTCCCTGTTGGGGTTGAATCTCCGTCGCTACACATTCCCTGCCACTGACTAAGCATTCGGTTAATCCCAGCCACCCAACCACTAAGGATTCATTCATATTTCAGGAAATTTGTTTTCTTACCATATAATTAAACTGAAGCAACCAACGTTCATAGTATGATTTATAAGGTCATCATCACATCGGTTATAAATAAAATTTGACTCAAATAATTCGAAAAAATCAAATATTTCAGAAAATTTCTGGTACATCGCCTCCGACATCCGGTCTATCTTGTGATCACACATAGTCTCCAAACTAGAAAAAGAGCGTTTTCACTCGGCCAAGCAAGTAAACAATAACAACCCAAATTTCAGTTTCTTGCCAGAATTTTATAACCAGATCGATCTAAATATAATTAAACTGAACATGAACAAATGACATAGTATTTACATCAAAGGAGGTGCTCTTAAGGTGTTGATGCGCACACTCACCGGCTTTGCCTTCTCCACCAACACATTACATCTCCTCGTTGCCGCATGCACAAGTGTCGCTGCATTCCTTATCCAAACCATTGCTGCAGCATGATGCCTTGACCCATGCTGCTGGCATATCGCCATCCAGTCGCGATGCCCGACACTTGCGACATGCCGTATCAAAAACAACCTACACGTGACAAAAAGCAAACAAGTTCTATCTCGAGGATCACCACTTGTGACTCTATACTCAAAAGAAACATAGTCTACTAAGAAGTTTACAAGTTTGATGTAGTGTTTCGAAAGCTAATGATCATGACAATGCAAGTAAATAATGGCATGAATTAAATAGTAATATTAATCGACAACAACTGATACTTTAAAAGATCCAATTCCTCCTGATGTGGAGTTACTCTTGGTTAATATTAGAAATTCAATGCAACAGTAGGAAAACAAACAGAATTAAATGCATTAAGTTCTTGGAGTACAATACCTGCTCTTGATGCATTTTCTTCTCAGTCGCATCTCGAAATACCTCTTCACAACCAGGTCAGCAAATATCAATCTCGAGTGCCAATCTGCTCGCAGGTCGTCATCTTGTCAAGGTCAGGCGGCGTGTGTTGAGCTCACCTTCCATGGTGACCTCCCTGGCCGTCACTACGTGCGGAGCGGGGTACAACGCCCTAGCTACTAGCAGCAGCTCTGACAGTGGCAGCAACAGAACAGCCAGCGAGCAGCAGTAGAGGCGACCAGTCGCAGGAGCTAGACTGCAAAAAAATACAAGGAACAAACCCAAGGTTACCATCAAATCCAGTGGCCAGTGGCCCAGATAATCAATTTGTATTACCGTTTGACTATTCAAATAGACTTAACTTGTTTTTATTACCATCAAATCCATCCATCCAGGAGCTAAGATGAAATCTGCTCTTTTGATCAAGTCCTCTGAAATTGAAAAACTTAAGCAAGGTTCTTCTGCGATTTTCTATGCCATTATATGGTTAGCTTTAATATCTCTCCAAAATGCACGGATAGCTTATCAACACTATTTTGTTGATCAGGTATCTGATTCTGTACCAAATTTGTAGTATCAGAATAAGGTTTCTTCTCAAAGCAAAAAATGAAAAGAGAAGTGTTCAAATTCATCTCAGAAAGCAGTACTTTCTTCTGCGAAGGAAATTTAACTTCTATAAAAGTTTCATCTTTAGCTGCTATCTTTGATAAGTTGAAAAAGGATAAGCACTCGGACAATTCACAAGGAGAAAGCAAAGAGTAACAATTTGCACAACATTGGTGAAGATACTGGAAATACTAAACGGAAAAACTTACCAGTGTCTCAAAGCCGCCGCAGTAGCATGAGAATTCCAAATTTTTCCATGAAAAAAGGTCCATCAATGGCTCAAGAGCTCCTTCATCTGTTAGAGCTCCTTCCATCTCTCCTAGAGGTCCTTCAATGGCGCTGAGAGCACCTTCTATGTCTCTTAAAGAAGTCAAAAGCTCCTCAAGCAACTCAGATGAAGAAATAAGAAATGGTATCATCAGTATAACCCTTTTTACCATAAAATCCATCCATCCAGGAGCTAAGATGAAATCTGCTCTTTTGATCAAGTCCTCTGAAATTGAAAAACATAAGCAAAGGTTCTTCTGCGATTTTCTGAAATTGAACAAAAGTTCTTCTGCAAATATGCCAAAATGAAAATTCCGTTAACATGGCTTCCGAGAATAAAATGTCTCCTCTTTCCATAAGCATGAGGAATTAATCGATAGAGCATCTGAATCATGAGGAGGGGATGGCGCTGACCGGACAGCCTGCATCCCCAAGAACTTGGTAGAACACCAAAAGAATCGCACAACATACACATCTTGCGGTAAGAAATCTGCCAGTTAAGTGATTGAAGTATTAAGTGGCCAGCTTCCTAATCTCTAATCAATCACAGTGAAGAACTGAAAATCCGGTCAGAACCAAGATTAAAGAACTCTCCGAACCAATAACCCTAGAAAAATTCGGGGGATGGGGGAGAGGAGGCGGGAGTAACCGGCGAATAGGCCGCCCTCTCGGGAGGAAGTAGAGAGTGACAGACGCTACAGATGGAATTTATGCTCTCGCCTCCTAGCCGAGGACGCTACACCTCCAGGCTCTAGGACGCCTCAGAACTCAGGCCGCAACAGTTCCGCTGGGTCGCCTCCGAGCTCACGCATATAGGAATGGTGTGCCGAGCTCACGCATATAGGAATGGTGTGCTGCAAGTACGCGCCTCTGTTTCGTCCAAGTGGTTGCGCCGCCGCTGTCGCTTCCGGGTGGCTGTGCCGTCGGCGACGCCGCCGTCGCCCCAAATCACGCAGAGAGAGAGGATGGAGACGAGAGTCTTTTTTCGTTTTCGTTTTCTTTTTGCGCCAGCAACGATTCGGGAAATTTTCCACGGCTAGGAAGACGATGATTCTTTCCCTGGTGGAGTGGCAGGGTTTGAAAGGGGATAGAAAGGGATTAGACCCCGGCCGGGTGTAAACGAATGCACTTAGACTAGCGAACGGGAAATAATACTCGTCCCGGCTGATCCACGTGGATTGGACGGGATCCCGGCGGGGGTGGGTGTAATCGAACGAAGCCTCACAGTTCCATTCACAGATTGTACCCGTACCCATAGGAGAAATATATACGATACAGTGTAGACACTATTTATGATGCCTTAGACCCCTGACAATATATAATAGAAAAGCTAGCTTTTCTTCACTAATACCGATCATCTCAACATTGACAGCAGTAAAGGAACATGAACTTCCATGCTTCATTGGTTCACTTGTATTGTAGCTGGATCTATCATTTATCTAGCTTGTAAATAATAGATACAAGAAACAGCTCAGCTTCATAATGGGCTGGTAGCTGCAAATGAAAAACGGAATGTACACGTATCTCAGCACATACAGCCTACAAGTCACCAACATTAGCTGGAACTACCATTTAGCCAGCTACTTCATTGGTTCACTAAATTATGTGAATAAAAATTGCTAGCAGGTTAAATGACAAAAGTAAACAGGAGAGAACAATATAAAGTTTATCTCAAGGTAACTCAAGGTGTCGGATTGTCTAGTCTTTATTAAAATTGGGCAAAAAGGTTGTAGGCTAGCTAGAAAGAGAAGCTTTAAACAGGTAGGAATGTAGCTTCAATGTCGACAGGGAGACAAGTAAGACTTAGTTAAAATACCAAACAAATGTGTCCATTTTTACCATAAATGACGATTTGAATTGAAGACAAAGAGGCACGTCTATGTGTCCAGAGGTTGAAGAAGCACTTCAAAGCTACTATTACATTCCGTCTACATGTCACAAGAATATACAGATGAAAATATCCAGGATCCTCGTGCTGCTCCAGGAGCTTGGCCATGGTGGCCAACTCGTCGGAGCCGCGAGCACGACCACGAGAAGACTGGGCATGTGTCTCTCAGATCCATCTCCACCGTGTCGTTTCCCTGGTGTCTCTCCTCTCTCTTCTCTCCCGAGTGAACCTGACCGGAGTGGCAGAAACCAAGAAACCCTAGCGCACAAGGATGTGTCTCTCAGATCCATCTCCACCGTGTCGTTTCCCTGGTGTCTCTCCTCTCTCTTCTCTCCCGAGTGAACCTGACCGGAGTGGCAGAAACCAAGAAACCCTAGCGCACAAGGATGGGAGGAGAGGGGACCAGGCGCGAGAACTAACCATAGAGAAGGCTCTGGCGGCTGTCGCCATCGGAGAAGGTGTCTGCTCGCGGCATCCAAAGGGCAGCGTCTGCACTGTCGCCTTCGGTCCGTGGTGTCCCAGGGCGGCGCGCCGCCACCTCTGAGCCGCTGTTTTCCCGGACGATACACGAGGTGAGGGTCGCGTGTGAGAATACCGGGCCCTCATGAGTTCGTGTGGGGGATTTTCGGGGTTGGGCCAGGATAATACCGGAGAAACCGCTAGAAGTAAACTGCCCTGCGGGGAACTTCGGGGATCAGCGAGTGAGCCAGGAATTTCCCGTCCGAACCCGGAAAAAACATGGGAAGTAAACAAGGCCTAAGCGAACCAAATACACCAAGACATTTTTGGAACCAAACAAGGGTGAAGATGTCCCTGGCAAAAAAAAAAAAGGACCACGACGTTGAGGGCTCCATGCCTTCTCAATCAGTAGCGAGCGGTTGCACATTCTTCACAGTTGACTCAGCAGGGTTCTGCTCAGCCCATACAGCCGCATCCTGGTACCCAAGCTCGTACAATTTGCCCAGAACTTCATCTTCAGCAGGTTCCAGAGCCCAGTTGAACAGCTGGAATTCGATCAAGAGCACTCATATTAAGTTTTAGAAGAAAACCCATGGAGAGTCGCGAGAACTTGGATATGTAAATTTCTGCTACCTGTCGGGGAGTAGGTCTGTTCTCTGGATTGCAGTCTGGACTGATACCAATCCCTTGCAGCCCAAGTCTGCTAGCTGGGAAAGCACAGATGCGAACCTACAGTAGTCGATATACGGGTCAATAATGAGCAAGGTAACACAAATAGGCAGCATGGCACATATCATGTGGAATGGAACTAAACTATGTGGAACGGGTACTACAGTAGACTGGTTCTGCCTTTGGACAGTAAGTAGTTCTGAAAACAGAGTAACAGTGTGTTCAAATAAAGCCTCAAATGAGGACAATATCATGAAAAATTATGCCTGAACTCTCATACGCAGGATAATTGCTTGGTGAAGCACAATATATAGTATTTAAGTGAAGTATGTATGTTTATGTTCAGCATTAACAGATCATAAACAAGTGTTCTTCAGAATGAATATGCAAATAACCACATTGTCATGGCAGACACATGTAGCAACAACATTTTGAATGACAAATCATCAAATGGTAGCAGAGATGCCTTCATCCTTGGGAGGAACGAAGAAAATTCCCCACAGAAGAATTAAATGATAGACAAGACTCTAGATGATTACATATGTCCAACAAAACTCTGAACTCCACATTTATAGCATGCATAACACTAATAATGCTACTAAAAGAAGTTGTAGATATACTGTTTCGGAAGCAGAAGTGGGTGGCATAAACAATGTAAGGCCCCCATCAATGCACAGCCTGTTACGGAAGAAAGTTGCAGGCCTGGGAGCTAAGTATCTGAAACAACAACAAACAAAGGGTCCTTTTATCAAGAAAAAATATAGCTAAATACAAAAATACAGTGTTAACAAAGGTTAGCATGGGTCTTACCCAGGAATAAAAGATGATGTAATAACTGCATTAATCACATCTTCTTTGGAGTCAAATTGGTCAACCAGTAAGCCCCTAGGCCTCCAGGACAACCGAGTAATAGCAACTGTATGAGAAGAATATCAGTTTCCTTACAATGCCTAATCTAAGTTACTTGTCAGGAAGAAAGGGAAAAAATGCTCACATGAAGTATGGAGATTCTACACTTGTATAATATGAAGCTTACCACGGATCCTTCCGTTGCACCTGATGTGCAGATCATCTGGGAGAAACTTTTCCAGAACATCCTTGAGAACAGACTGCACAAGCACACAGGATCACATGGTGAAACATGTCGAATTTAACCAGCTAATTCAAGTAAGAACTTGTGCTTGGATGTCATAACTTTTGATTGTAAACCTATTTTTCTAAGGACGTATAACAAGATGGCAGGTTAGAGGTTACCCATTATTCTTTTATGTCATTACTTCACTTGAAGAGGAATACATGAATTTAATCTTGATTTATAATACTCCCTCCGTCCCAAAATAAATGACGTGGATTTATCTAGATCCAAATGTTTCTAGACGCGTTTTAGTATATAGATACATGTGAATCTAGACAGATAGAAGTCACTTATTTTGGGACGGAGGGAGTAGTAAAACACCAAAAAACCATAGTTCAAAAAATTGAACGATCTAAAATAGTACAGCATATCCCTGGTGCAGCTGGGAAATAAGTCATGAATAAACCATCACTCACATAGTATTGGGTATTACTATTAAAAGAAAGTTGGGGTTGGTACGTCACACTTTGGCACTTTAACGTCAAACATTGGTACGATCAGCACCGTCTAATTTACATCCGACTGTAGAGTGACCGTTCCAATACTTGGCTTAGTTAATTACATCTGCATGCCACCGATAAGTACAAAGTACGAATTAACTGCCACCGCCGATTAATTTTTTAGCGTTCCGTTTTCTCTCTCCTGCACTACGTCGCTCCTTTGGTCGACCTCCGTGACTTCCGTCGTTTGTGGTAAATTTTACCCCTCATTTATTTTGGCAAATCAGTCTATTGCCCCTCGTGAACTAGGGTTGGCCGGTTGGGCGCCGCCGCCTTCTTGCCGGTCGACAGAGAGCTCCAGATTCTTAGCGGGACGCCTCCACCCCTCCATCCCTGCCATCTTCCTGTGCCGCCATATCCCTTCACGGGATCTCGACTCCGCCGCCCTCTCCCTCAACGGGAGCTCGGCCACGAGACGACTGGCCACCGCAGCAGCTGGTCAACGATGACCGAGCATTTCCTCCCCGACCTCGGCTACTCTCATGTATCACGCACGACTGCCCATTTGGAGCTCGAGCAGCGACGACCGACTACTTTGGGAACCAATGAAGCCACTTGACTTCCCCGGCACGCTGGACACGGACCTCCCCGTGCGCGCCGCCGAGAGACTCACCCGCCTCTGGCCGGAACTGCCCTGACTGCCACCTTCGTCGTCAAGGTCCCCAGCCGCCGGTCCTCCCAGCCCGCACCGCCCATAAGGTAAATAAATAGAATATGCTTATGTGTACCAGTTATTCCACAACACTGGGTTCTTTTTCTATTCTTTTCCGGTATTTTGTTCTGTACGTATGTACAACCAGAATTAGTGATACATTTGTTAAGATCGTTTCAAGATGAGTGTGTTCTGCAATTTTATAATTTATCTTTTGTTTCAACAATGTACCGTGAGAAAACAACTATTTGGGCGCCAGTTTAATAGACATCCGCTTGAACACGATGGAGGAAACACGATGTCAAGATGGATCTGCACCACACCTCATGGAGCTGACTTCTGATTTCTGGACGATGAACTGATGGGGGATTTTTGGTTTTGGGTCTGGGGACGCGCGGACATGCGGAAGGAGGAGAAGGTGGAGAGGGCAATTAGGGAGGCCACCTAGCGCAATGATGTCGGACTGGACAAGGTATATTTGTCAATCAATTGCCTAAATGGTTGGTCTACTAATTTTGAAAAGACACTAGATTATTTGCTAAAGTGGAATGGCTGATTTTGAATCAAGTGGCACACCGTCAAGGATACCCCTAACAACATTTTGAAGCATATTTTACATTGGAAAACAATGGCAATAAGCTATTTGTTTTCACTGAATTTGTTTAAGAAAATTTCTTTGTTTTCACTGTTGAATTTTAGTTTGAACAGCTAAAGTTCATAGAATATTTGATACTTTTGCAGACTACATACTAGATCAAGTGAACCCTTGACTAGTGGTATCTCTGTTTGATACATATGTGGAAGCTCTAACATCCAGTATGCTTTGCTATGAATTACCTGATTAGATGTAAAGACATGTTTTCTTGACCTCTAGAAACAAATTGCTCGGCACATCAATAGTATATTTTCTTGACCTGAACACCTTTGTTCTTCACCTTTAGATGTTATTTACAATGCTAGATGGTCGAATAGCGATGTATGTGTCAGCATCGTCACCTGAAGATAGTTCTACATATTCGCCTTTGCGATTACAACTTTATATGTCAGAATATTTATATATATAATTGCCAATCTGATAAGTTGGTGCCAATCCTTAGCTGGTTTGGCCTGATATTTTGTAATTCTAGATGATAATAATCTATTTTCTAGATGGTTAGTCTACTTTGGTCTCGTAAGATCTTCTACTGGACCATCTGCATTTATCCTCAGGTTGCGGCTCTATTTCCTCCTGAAAAGAAAACGAAGCGTGTTAAGCACTCAAGGCGCTTGCGGATGGTTAATATTTTGACACATGGATCCAAGGTAAAGGTTTTTATAAGTTTGTTTTTTTCCAATCAATTATTATCGCTGATGTGTGTACACGCACTTGTCAAATTTTGGTTGCTGATAGTTGCTAACAATGCATGCATGTTATTCTTGTTACATCTCCGATTAATTCTCATACAGCCATGGTTATATAATATGTCTTGTACCATTTGCAGGTAGCAGAGGAAATAAGATTGGAAGTGTATCATGTCAAATTGCATTTAAAAGCATTCGAAGACTAGAATGATGGACATGTCTTCTGATGAATAACTTAATTCGTGGGCTATCCAATTTCTTCATAGTGTGGTAGAAAGAAGAAAATGAAGGAAGAGAGGTCTGAAAAAAGTTAATCTCACCCAAATAATCGGATTAGTCCCCTTTTAAAGTCAAGATTTTGATATATCGGAGAACTAGGACATGTCCCATCTTTCTGTTATTTTTTCGCCAATAAAATTATTTAGTGATCTGTAGTCTCTCAAAGTGGTACTACAATAACATGGTTCATTCTGTCCTATTTGCAGATTGTTGATGCCGAACTGGAGCCTGGGGTTGTCTAGGTTTTAGGAGGAGTTTAGACAGTAAATAGTAAATATCTTCTTATGATCCTTTCTTCACCTACAGGAAGGCTACATATGAAAATCAATCATCACAAGAGATCATTTCTATAGCCATATTTTCTGGTTTAGCAATATGAGTTTACATTTGGAGATCTGTCACTTTCTTCAATATGCCTCTATAATTAGACCTCCTGCTGAGTATGCATATTTCTCTGCAATTTATTTTGAATCCGTAGATAAGAGGAAACTGGTGATGTGTTCCCTAGGTACTGTCCTTGTTTGACACTTTGACTTGATGACTATAGAGTTGGTGAGAACTTCCTTCTTCCATGGTCTCTTACTCTAGCCTGGACCGACATGTGGTTGTTGTGGTCGTACACCGGTGGACAAGGAGCACAAAGCGACTCAAAATGTGTGCCTCATAATATGTAATTCAGATAAAGAGTAGTGTTTCTTAGTCTTATTAGGTGTGTGGTTTAATATGCTCATGATAATTTAGTAATAAAAAAGATGGATAATACCGTTGTTGTCTTCCTTTGCTTCATGATCATGATAATTTGTTCAATATGGTGCTCTACTTTCAGCTTCTTAGACTTTGGTGTGTGGTTTAATATGCTCATGATAAGTTAGTAATACAAAAAGATGGATAATACTTTTGTTGTCTTCATTTGCTTCATGACCATGATAATTTGCTCAATATGCTTCTCTACTTTCAAACTATTTTCTTTTTCTTATGGAAGTTGCATTGTTCAGTCATCTGTAGTTGGATATTGTAGGCATGGGCTACAATAAACAAAAGTGCATAGTCCATGGAATTTTGTTTGTTGATTTACTATTTGTTTCGAAGGACTTAAATCCTAAGGGATCGTTTGTTTATACCCTCAAGGTATGGATTCACATGGATTAGGGTCCAATCCCCCTCATCTAGATCGGCAAGACAAAATTTCCATCCCAAACGATCTGAGGTCTTTGTTTATTCCTATACGGTATATTTTTCCCATCCATTTATATTGTCTTCGTCTGAAAAAATACTCACCATCCGACCCATGGAACAATTCCAGGATGCCAAAGAGCAAGTGAAACAAATACCAGGACCACGAGACGTCGACGCCAGCTATCCACGTGGCTTAAACAAATATATTTGTTTTGGAGAGGTTAGGAGGGATTAGTCTAACATGGATTTGGTGATGGTGTTGGCTCAAGCCAATCCAAGTCTAGATATCATATAAATGATATAGAGAACTAATCTAGGTATCATTAACTTTGCCAAATTTCTATGAACAAAGTCGGAGACGTCAAGTTAACACCTGAGAGACTGTGTGTATTGAAAATAAAGGTCAAAATTATGTACCGTGATTCTTCAACAGTAAAAGGAATAAAGTGAGAGAAATATTGTTGACTTGTAAAATCATTTATAAAATTAAACATTGTTGTTCCGTAGCAACGCACGGGCACTTAAACTAGTTGGGTATAATTAACACGTTCAGGGACTCAAGAGTCGGTATTTGGCACCCAATGATATAGGGCAAATATAACTTGAAGAACGAAATTCATAAGGTGGTGCTTATGAATCTAATTTTATAGTATCTTAATATTTTTAATATTTAATTCCAACTGTTGCACTTTAATATAGAACAGAACAATGGACGGGTTTCAATTCGTTAAGAAAAATCTGTAAAACATTATTTCAGAGGAAATAATTCATTGCGAGCATTCTTCCAGGTAATTTGCTTGTGTATCTTACCTTAAACATACATAATTAACCCATATTGAATCATACATTTTACAAGATAAAATAAACAGAAAACATACCTCAAGGCGAAAGGCAGTCCCGTTACTCCGGCAGTTCTCAGCTAGAATCTTGGTCACCTGCAGAGCCTCTTGCATTGTGTTCCCGGATGCAATCACTGCACAGATTATGGCGCCAGCTGATGAGCCAGCTAACGGAGTTCTTTCCTAATGCATGTGCCAAAAAGGGGGGAAAATCTATAAGAAGGTTTCTACAATAGATCACAAATAAACGATGAGTCACACGGATATACGACTTCCCATGCAGAAGAAAGAAGTCCACATCACCCCCACAAGTTTCTGGTTTCAGCCAATAGCCCCCCTTAAGTAATAACTGGATCAAATAACACCCGTAACTAATAAAAACCAGGCAAATTACCCCCTTAGACGGTTTTGAAGACTGTTTTGACACCGTGGACTCCGGTTTAGTACACGTAAGCCTTCTAATCAATTAACCTAGTCAAATAATCTCCATCTTCATTCTTTCATTTTTCCTCTTTCGCATGCGTTTCCTTCCCCGTCGCCATTCTCTCCAAAATCCGGCTGCATCCCCTTGCCCCCGGCACAAAATCAGGCCATTTCCTCCTCCCACAGCACCCCGCGGTCGATTAAGAGTCTCGGCCATGGAGATTGAGCATAGGTGGTATCTGCAGCTGGCAGCGAAGGAATGTCAGCAGGTGGCAGCAGCGCTGTTGGATTTGGCGAAGGTACCGCAGCAGAAGGTGAGTCCGCCTCGCTGAGGACCAATTCCGGCCGGCCGGCCGGCGTGCCCTGGTAGTCTATCAATAACACTCAGGCCTGCTCCCTGCTAGTACGTACACAGCCAAGAAGAAGAAGAAATAGGGGTGCAGCGTTTTTGCTCCCAAACTCAGCCTGAAGCTTTTTTTATTGCAGATATTGTTCATCAGCAAAGACGTCGGCCTCAATATTGCCTGGCCTGGGAAGATCTCTTGTCAGCTCAAAACATAGAGTAGTCATGAACCGTGGTACAGAACTACAAATATTAGTTTTGTCTCTGCCACATATGCATTTAGCCGCGGGACAAAGTTCATCGGAGAAGAGAACCTGGAATTTTCACCGGGGTTATTTGACCGGAATAATTGATTACGAGGCTTGCGTGTACTAAACCAGAGTCCATCGTGTCAAAACAGTCTCCAAAACCAGCTAGGGGGGTAATTTGTCCGGTTTTCATTAGTTGTGGGTGTTAATTGACCCAGTTATTACTTAAGGGGGGCTATCGGCCGCAACCAGAGACTTGTGGGGGTGATGTGGACTTCTTTCCATGCAGAACTATGTCATGCCCTGCCACCACGTACTACAAAGTAGCATACAATGGGACCAAGACACAACAAGCTAGAAAGCAATTTTAACCCGTAAAGGCAGTAGGCACAATGGTTGAAACTACTGTTCTTGCGAGCTATTTAGCAATACAGTATGATGTACAACATGAGGATATGTAGTTGATTGAGGTGGGGATAAGGATGCATACTGTGATGTAGCCTTTCTCGAGGAGGTACTGTGCGGCGCCGATGTGGTAAGGGAAGAGAAGCCCGGCGGCCGAGAAGCTAAACCCGGGGCTCGCTGTCGTCACCTCCCGCCGCTGCCGCTGCCTCTGCCGCTCCGCCTCCACATCCTCGGGTCGCTGCTCCCATATCACCCCCTCCCTCTCCTCCACCTCCTCCACCTCCTCCACCGGTGCCGTCCCCCTCCCCGCGCGGACAAACAGCGCAGTCATGCCCAAGAACAGCTCTGCGGTTCTCACCGCGAGCGACTTCTTCTCTTCTGCGGCCGGCGGAGGAGGCGACGGCTCGGAGGGGCGGCGCGCGGCGGCGCGCGCGAGGAGGAGGCGGAAGCGCGACGCTCGTGCGGAGCCGGGGTCCGAGGGAGGAGGTGGAGAGGTGGAGGGTGGCGAGGGTTTGAGCGGGGGGGCGGAAGAGGAGAAGGAGAGGAGAGAAGCCATGAGGTCTCGTCGCCGGCCCACGCGAAGGCCGCGTGCGCTTGCCCGGAGCATACGGTGCGGCGTAGTCTAGGACTTTTTTTTATGGTCTGAGCTAGGATCTCTATCTCTTCTCTGTCTCCATCTCTATACTATAGATGGTTTTCGTCACGTCTAAAATTTTCGTCCATCCTAAAATATTAAATAAGGTTATCAAATTCTAATCACCAAAATTAGGGTTAACTAAAACTTTTGTTAATTAAATCATATGAATACATGTGTGTATGTGATGATTGTATGGATGCATGAATGGACTTGTGTGATTGTTCTAAATAGCAAGGAATGATTTAAAGATGAAAACAACATTATCTACATCAAATCCAAGCAGAAACAAATCAAGAGAAAATAAAAACAAACCAAATAACGCAAATGGTTATTTTTGTCAATCTTACTCACTAGGCCACTTTGAGTGTTCCTAGTCCAAGATTTCAAACAGAAATATTTCCATTTCTTTTCACCCCTTGTTAGACCAAGTAAAAATGAACCCAAGCCCACCTTTCAAATTTACAGAAACATTCGGCAATCTAATTCAAATGACATTTCAAAATTGAATCTATATCATATGGAAAGATCACCATTTCTCGAAATCCAACCAAACCAGTGCACCTTGACAAATCCAATCAACCAAAGAACACCTAAGATGTGACCAGTACACTCACCAAGTTTGAACCAAAAATTCAAATTTGGATTTTTTGCGGCCATTTCATCAAACACTTGGAGACAGAAAATCAAATGGACCAAACTTCACTGTTTTGAGCAATAATTTGGCTAAGTTGTTCACCGTTGATCACACTTGTCTCCCCCAGTGCCAACCAGTGCCTTGACCACCCCTACCCCTACCCATTGCACCATGCCATGCCAACCCGAAGGCACCCTTACCAGCCGACCATGGCTAGCTAGCCAGAGCAAGCACCAAGCCTAGCCACCATGTCTAGGACACTCACCACCGTCCACCGCCACCCCTATCCAACGCCAATGAGCAGCAAGCCACTGGACCACTCTAGAATCGCCGCGCCCTATGCCTCTGCGCCATGCCGAGAGCGCGCCAGAGCGCCACCCGCGACACACGCCCACAGACCGCGCGCCGCCCTCGTCGCGTGCCAGCGTGATCACCACCACCCCAGCAACCCCGCAGACACGCCTGTTTGTCGCCGCACGACTAGGAGAGCCCGTGCGCTATAAAACTTCCCATCAGACCCGCCTAGAGCACCGCGACGTTCCGACCGTCTCGCACCGCCCCACGTCACGTAACCACGCCGTTGAGCTTCGCCAGGGAGCACAGCACCGCCCCTACCGTCGCCCATGCCTTTATCTCGTTGTGCCGACGACACCGACGAGCTCAGCCCGCGCCCTTCGGTCCACTCGCTGCACTATAAATAGAGGTCACTCCCGTTCGAACTCAGCACACCATCTCACTCCCCTCTCTCTTAGAACCACCCCTACTCATTACCGGAGCAAGGCGAGCAGCACATCGCTGGAATTTGGCCGGAGTCTGCCGCGGAGGAGGAAGAAAGGAGTCGTTGATTGGGGCCACCCCAGGAGAAGCCGCCGGTACCAGGAGGTTCGCCGTCGTCGACTTCGTCGTTTGCCCCCATCGTCGACCCTCGCCTGATCCCCGTTGAGCCCCCGTAGACCCCCACTAGCCGCGCTAGGGTTCTGTCTCGCCGGCGTTGCCCGACGAAGACGATAGGTCGTGGTCGTCCGATTAGAGTTTGATCGTGTAGTCTAGATCACCCTGTACCGCTTCACACCCCCTGTCTCACTGACTGGTGGGGTCATTCACTTAAACTCACCCGCGCGCGCTGTGCACCGTGGGCCGGCCTAGTTAACATCCCGTGCAACCCAGTTAGTTTGAATTTATATTTTCCAATTTAGTTTCAAACCTAGTTCTATACCTAGATACAAAAATCAACCCAGGTCGATTCACTGAACCAAATTGCATGAAACCAATTTTGTTAGAAAGGTACTAGAATTATTAATCCAAGACCGTTTGATTCAATTCATTTGGAATTGTAGATCACCTATAGTAAAAATAACAAGGCAGGAGCTTTTCTGCATTCAAACATTTTTCAAAATTCAACCACAAAAGCTTTTGAGTTGATTCCAACTCTCAAAAATCACATTTAACAAGACCTTTCTGAATATATAAAAATATCAAGGTTTACTTGTAGAAATAATGGACAAGTAATAAAAGAATGCCCCATAGGCCATTCTAGTCACTTTAATTAATGAAAATAACAAGGTTAAACCTTATTAAATTGTGACACCACTTTAAATCATATTTCCAAGTGCTGAAATATGTGCTGATGACATGTGTCAACATGATCCCATGTTTTAGTTGGAGAATATTAAATCTTAAGTAGTTTTTTAATGAGTAGAAATACTTTTCTAAAATAAAAGAAATAAAACTATTTGCCTCAATCTTTGTGGTGCTTGTGATGATACTAGATCATCTAGTGAAAACCTTGGTGTGATAAATAAAAGTAGTTAAGTATTGTTTGGTGATTGTGTACCCCGTATTTATTTATAGACGCTAGTACTGACCAAGGATATGAGGAGTAAGGAGAATACTACGAGGAAGAAGCCGACGAGAACTTCAACCACTGCTCTGCACAAGGCAAGCCTATACTTGCAACCTTGTAAGCCTCACTATACAAGTTGACTTAGCAAGCTAATCCTTGCAAGCTTACACCATTTGATACCCAATCCTAGTTTTATTTGCAAGCTCAGCTATTTTATTTCTTTATCAAAGCTTTCTCTTGAAGTTTACTTAGTGACCTGTAGATTTTAGAAAGAGATTTAAAGATAGCATAAAGAGCATAAAACTTGGCCTAACTTAGATAATCTTGATGTCATCCTCAGACATGAGATTGAACTTAGATCATTCACACTTGATTACCACCCCTCCTTAGTGTTTACCACCACTTGTAGATGCTAGTGCTAAGCATAAAACTTGATCACTTTAGATGGAAATACTTGGTGAAAATGATTATGAATACCTTAGAATGATGAGTCATTCTAATGAAATGTTTTGACATGTGTTCTTGAACACAAGATGATTTTGATGATGAAAATATTAAGGCATGAGCCTTAGTCCTTTATAAAACTGATGGTTGTCTGGATGCGATATCATTCCAATTTTACCGTACAACCACAATACCGAAATTTGGGTAGGGCTTGACTAGAAATTTATATGCAGCTGGGATTAAAAATCCAGCTGTTGACAAGTTGGTACCAGAGCCATCCTAACCATAGGATAGACGAGTTTAGAATGGATGTTTGAATCAAAAACTTAGTTTCAAAACCAAGGAAGTGAGTATTTATGAAAACTTGTTCTCATTCTTATCACTTAGACTCTTTCATGAAAATTCATGTTCCTCAAAAATTCTTGCAAACTTACATAAAATTTGACACACTTGATCACTCTACTAACTTACTCATCCTATATTCTTATAGATGAATGTGAAGTATAGCAAGTTCTATCAGTTGGGGAATGGAGGAGACCTCATCTTTGAGTGTGACTTGGACTAGCTGTCGGAAATGCTGGAACGTCCGCACCCCGAGTTCTTCGGAGCTCAGCTCAATGATCAGGAAGGATAGGAGTTGCAATGGCTAGTTGTTGCAAGTCTCTGAGGAAAGATCGAAGCCCCCACCTTAGAGGGAATTCAGTTCACCTTGAGAGAGAACAACTGGCTAGATGGACTCGCCACGACCATGCAGGAAGGTCTTGCCCGTCTGTGTGGGCAGAGTATTTATCAGATCAAGGGTACCCGCTTTGAGTTCTATCCAAGGCGTGATGTTATGGGCAGCCACTGGAGTCCCCATATCACCATGAGCTGAAGACTCAATTGGACCACCTCAGTTTCATGATGTACGACCGGCAGAAGGAGTTGGACAATGCCCGCTCCTACGCCAACCACAAGTACGCCATCGCTGCCAAGAAGGATCAGAATATTGCCATGCTAGTGAAGGACCGCCAGTCTCGTCGCCGTCAGCTCGACAAGAAGGAGCGCATCATTGCCCGTCTCCGCCACAGGATCATAGAGTTGGAGGAGACTGTCCACGAGAGAGACATGCAACTGGAGGAGAGGGAGAATGCAGGGGAAGACCTTCGTGGAGACCCCTACTCCTATCTTAGTTACGATGATGACTTTCTGGAGGATCAGGACATGGACTTCTTCACGATGAGGATGACTTCACCTTCATTGATGATGATGATGATGAGGAGGATGATGAGGACACCGACTTCGAGGAGTAGTAGCACTTGAGCACTAGCGTTAGTGAGTTGTATTCGATCCATATCGTAGTTTCACAGAATGGTTCTTAAAACCATTTGTTTTCTTTGTTGTGGTGTATGTTTGTATCGTGTGCTATGAATGAATGAAAAGCAAGTTGCTAGAAAAAATCTGAGTTAGGTTTTGAAAACTTTGCATAAACAAAAACCCCGAACCTTAGAAATTCCCCTATTTCTCATGATCTATCTCAATCTTCAGATGCTTCGAGGAGGAAGCACTTCATCCCCGGACCCGATGTTGCAAATGTTGGTTTCAGACCGCGAAGCTAAGAGAGTCGAACATCAAGCCAACTTAGCCACCCTTCAGCACATAGCTCAGATGTCCAACAACAATCAAGGCCATGGAAATCAGGACAACCATGGATCCAAGATCAAGAACTTCCAGAACACCAATCCACCCATTTTCACTAAGTCTGAAGAGCCCCTCGATGCCGATGATTGGCTGCAAACCATGGAGAACAACCTAGAAGTTGTCGGAGTGGAAGCCAACGAGAAGGTACTGTTTTCCACCCACTATATGGCCGGACATGCAAGAGCATGGTGGAACAGCATTCATGCCATGAATGGAGGACAGATGATGACTTGGGATGAATTCAAAGTCAAGTTTAGCATAACCCATGTGCCACCGGGTTTTATCAAGAGGATGAGAGATGAATTCAGGGAACTGAAGCAAGGAAGGATGACCATAGTTGAGTACCGTGACAAATTTTTGTCATTGGCTAGGTATGCACCGAATGAGATAGATACCAAAGCCAAGAATAAGGAGAGATTCTTGAATGGTCTGCATGATGAGATGCAGAAAGTGTTAGTCAGCATTGTAGGTGTTCGTAGCATGGAAAACAAAAAAATTCTACCGCATACAAACAAACAAGCCAAGATCTATCTACTAGATTGTAGCAACGAGTCAATAGAATAACTCACCCTCGAAGATTCCAAAGTGTTTAACGAGAGCAAATTCTCGTGGGTGATGTAGTCGTACTCTTGCCAATCTCAAGATCGTGTAGACGATCCTTCCGGCGCTGCGTTCCGGCAGCGCTCCGCAGTCGGTCACACGTTCAGTACTCGATGAAGACCTTCCTCTCCCTTGTTCCAGCAGGCAGCGGAGGTTGTAGCACTCTTCGCGATTCCGGCAGCACGACGGCGTGGTACCGGAAGTAGAGGGGAGATCTCGCAGGGCTTCGCCTTAAGACGGAGCGAGTATGGTGGACTATGAGAGAGGCCTTGGTGATCTAGGGTTTAGAGGCACCAAGGAGAGAGGGCTAGGCCGACGGCTAGGGCAAGGGGAGAGCCCCAAGTCGGCGTCTAGGGCAAACCCTAGGGAGGCGGCGGCTGCAGGAGGGCCGGCGGCTAGGGTTAGGGTTTTTGGTGGAGCAAGGTGTGTGTCTAGAGGGGCACCCCTGCCCATCCTTTTATAGGTGGGAGGGCGCCGGCTAGGGGAGGAGAGTCCTCCCCCAAGTCGGCCTCCTTGGCCGGCAGGTGGAGGGAGAGGAACTCCTCCCCAAGTAGGTTTCCTACTCTCCCTCCAGCAAGCAAAACTGTCGTTTGACTTTTCAAATTGGCGTTTGACTTTTCAAACTAGGATTTGATTTAACCCTTTATTTTGCCCCGCGATGACACCTAGCACATGATGCAACCATTCCAACTTGTTATGACACATTCATGTACCCTTCCCCTCCGGAGTGCCGGACCTTCCGGAACCTTCTAGAACATTCCCGATGAAAACACCAGAATCATTCTCCAACTCCGAAACAGGACTTTCCTTATATGAATCTTATTCTCAGGACCATTCTGGATCTCCTCGTGTGTAGTGACCTCGGATCAAGTAAGATCCTAAGTCCCTGTGATTAACATGCTAGTCCCTGGATCAATAGCTAGCACTCACAGTCGATGAAATATCATGTAAAACACAAAGTCTTTATTACACAAAGAATCCAGAGTATGAATTTATTACAAATTTTCTTAGCATTGAGCTAGCTGAAATAACAGCGGAAACATAAAATCAGCTTGAGTCCATCAACGCCCCAGGCTTGTCGAGTGTAGACTCGCGATCCCTACGCACCTTTCAATCTTCGGATTCTGCACATAAGACGTGCAACCAACAAGTTGGGTCAATACTTTGAATGTATTGGCAAATTACACCAAGGAGAGAAAAGACTATAACATGCAAGGCTAGTTTAGGCTGTAGAGTTCATTTGCTCAAAGCTATTTTTCTTAAGTAGAGAAAATAAGAGAACATTTTCCTACTTTGTAAACAATTGCTTAAATAAAATAAGGTCGAGTGGCACACGAGGATATTACGCACCAAGTGTCCAAACAACCAAACACTTGGATATTACGCACCAAGTGACACTTGGATATTACACACCAAGTTCCCAAAATCCCACCCATTGGCGATATTACTCACGCCATGGGGTTTTAAAAACTTTGTTTAGAAAAGAGAGAGGAAGATCCTTTAGAGGCTCCATCCTTCAGACTCTCATTGTTGTTCTGTTACCGTGAACACGGCTGATCGATCAGATTGCAATACTCTCGAGAGTTTGTGCACTTTACCCACAATCCACGATCAAGTCCTTTTACAGACAAGACCATGGCGAGGCTTTCCCTTAGTAGCCCCTCTACCTTCCGGATCCAACCGTGCCAAGAACCTCCAAATGTTGGTACCCAGGTGAGGTTTCCCACTAAGTACTAGGCCAAGACAGACCCCATAATGTATTGTGGTTGCACTGGAAGCTTCTGAATTCTGAAACATGGCAGTCTTCTTTGATTCCTGGGCGGCCGTCCTCCACCAAAATCTCACTCGTTGTCCCGACAACCATTCCACCCAGAAGAAAACTTAGTTTTATTTTGAAGTGGATTTGAGAATAAAAGTTTGCTCTAGAGAGCCTTTATACTTAGAAAAATTCTTTGTCTTTCGAACCCCCCAACGGTACTTTGTATATATAGCATAGCAAGCAGTACTTAGCAAAAACAGGGGTAACCTATTAGGAGGGGAAATCCTAAGTATAGAGCTACTCATGGCATACTACAAAATCATCGCACTTGCAAAATAATACTAAGGAAAAATTCTACTAGAACATCCTACACATGCATACTACAGAATTCTGAAGACCATATGCATAGAATCCAAAACTGGGACAAAAGTTATGAACAAGTGGTGTAACTTGCCTTGATCCGAGCAGCAATCTACATAATAGCACTCCTTAGCGCACTCCGAACAATCTAACGAATCACAAACATAGATCTGATCACAACTTGCTCAAAACATGTCACAGAGATAATCATGCATGCATGCAACATGGTATTTTATGCAAGATTGGTTCTTCTAAATTGACCAAGGTAGCATAATTGGGTTGCAATAGTGTTAAGGGTGTTACTAGGATTGATTTCCCATAGGCTTAGATCTATTTGGGTCACTAATACAATTCATAGGGTTAAAAGGAGATCCAACCATCTAATTAGCCCCAAATTAGATCTAATGATCTTAAGCAAGGTTTTATAATTTTGTCCAGTAGGTATTATGGAAACAAAGTCAACGCAACAAGATTCAACTAAAACGGAGTTCTAACTATTTTTCTATGAATTAAATACTCCAATCTAATGATTAAATTCTACACCTAAAACCCTACTGTAAACTTGGAATTTTATTGCAGATCTGGGTTCTACATAAAATTATGAATCCAACGGTATATTATAAGCTAAATTTGGCCAAGTATTTATTTTTATATGATTTTCGCAGGTTTTAAAACAATTTTGCCAAACAGATCTAATCCTAAACTCAAAGCTTGCCAAGTGGCAGATGCTGGTTGGTCCAGCTGGAAAGGTGGGGGGGGGGTGACGCGGCGCGGGCGCGATGCCGACGCGGTTTGCCACGCGGCGCGACGCAATTGGCGCGTACCACTTCGCTCGCCCTTCTAATCTAGGCCATAGATAGCAGATCCAACGGCGGGAGGAGGATGGTGGCTTACCGCGACGACGTTGATGGCGAGGCGGCGGCGGTGCTGTTGGTGGTGAAGCTCGACGGCGATCTGGTGGCTCCTGAGGGCAGCGGTGTGGTCGCCGAGGTGCGTCAGGTCCGCGCGGTCACGCTCGTGGCCTCGTTGTTCCTCCTCGCTTCCTCGTCTATCGGCAGGGTCCCGCCGACCTCCTCCGTCCCTGGTGGTGCTCCGGTGAGCAATCGCGGACGCGTATCTGCGAGAGGGAAGGGGAAAAGCACACCCGCGATTCAATGGTGAACAAGGAACAACTCTAGGGGAAGGAAGGAGCGAGAGGGGGTCCCGAACCGTCTCGGTGAGGTCAACCCGACGGCGGCGATGCGAGTCGTCGATGGGCTAGGGTTTTCGCAAGGAGAAAATCGAACGAGGTGAGACGAGGGTGGCGGGGTTTATATGGGGGTGGAGACTTGGGCGAGGGGGCTCAGATCAGCCGTGAATCCTACCGGATTCGGTTCGCACGCGTGCTGCAGGAGGACTCCTGCTCGAGGTAGGAGACGACCCTGTGGGTCCCGCGTGTCGGTGGCAGTGATGGGGTGTGGGCTGGCGCGGGCGCTGGCTAGCTGGCTGTCGCACGGGGGCGGGTGGGCTGGCGCAGCCGGCCCAGTTAGGTCGTTGCCCTCCTTTTTTTCTATGCTTTTATTAATTTCTGTTTTACTAAAACTTAAATATCTTTTGCATATAAAGTCCAAAAAGGTTGAAACCAACTTCTAAATTTTTGTAAAAAGAAGGTGATCATCTTAGGACCATAGTTTAATGTTTTTACATAGCTTTTAGAAGGGTCAAGCTGACTACAACAATAATGCTTACATATGGAATTCTCTATTAGGGTTTTGATAGGTTTAGGTGTTTAGGATTTTGTTGTAGAATTCATTTGTAGAATGCAATGATGCAAGGTGATGCATGCTTTTAGTAATCCTCTTAAAATAAAATCTGGGATGTTACAAACCTACCCCCCTTAAGAAGAATCTCGTCCCCGAGATTCGGGTTGGCTAGCAAATAGGTGTGGGTGTTCTGCCTTCAAGTCTTCTTCACGCTCCCACGTAGCTTCTTCCTCAGAGTGGTGGTTCCATTGTACTTTGCAGAATCTTATAGTATTGGTGCAGGTAATCCTTTCGGCTGTTTCCAGTATTTTGATGGGTTTTTCCTCATAGGTAAGGTCATTCTCCAATTGAACCTCATCTAGGGGAACGGTGTCTCTTAGCGGTGTTTCGGCCATCTCTGGGTGACACTTCTTTAGTTGTGACACATGAAACACATCATGAATGGTCAGTCCTTCTGGTAACTCCAACTGATAAGCAACTTCTCCTCTACGGGCCAGAACCTTATATGGTCCTATTAATCGTGGGGCTAATTTGCCCTTGATTCCGAACCTCTTAACTCCTCGTAGGGGTGAAACTCGGAGATACGCACGGTCCCCTATTTTGTAAGCCACATCTCTGCGCTTGGAATCAGTGTAACTCTTATGTCGGGATTGGGCTACCTTTAGCCTATCCTGAATCTGTCGTACCTTTTCTTCGGCATCCTTTATCAATTCAGGTCCAAAAAGACTACGTTCACCAACTCCACTCCATAGTAGCGGAGTCCTACATTTCCTGCCATATAGAACTTCAAACAGAGCCATCTTGATACTTGTCTGGTAGCTGTTGTTGTATGAGAACTCATCATATGGCAGGTTGTCATCCCAACTAGACCCATAGTCTAGTGCACAAGATCTCAACATGTCTTCTAGAATTTGGTTCACCCTTTCTGTTTTGCCATCTGTCTGAGGGTGGAAGGCAGTACTGAATTCTAGTCGGGTCCCAAGAGACTCATGTAGTTGTCACCAAAACTTTGAAGTAAACTGGGTGCCTCTGTCTGACACAATTCCCTTGGGAACACCATGTAGGCTTACAATCCTTGACATGTATATCTTAGTGAGCTTAGCACTCGTATATGTGGTCTTTACGGGGATGAAGTGAGCCACCTTGGTAAAGTGGTCCACCACTACCCAGATAGAATCAAATCCAGAACGAGTCCGGGGCAATCCCGTGATGAAATCTATGCCTACCTTATCCCACTTCCAGTCGGGTATAGGTAGTGGTTGAAGTAGTCCGGCCGGTTTCTGAAGCTCGGTTTTAACCCTATTGCATACATCACATAGAGAAATATATTCGACAATTTCTCTTTTTAGGTTATTCCACCAGAATCTATCCTTCACATCCATGTACATCTTCGTGTTACCTGGATGAATTGAGTAACGTGAGTCGTGAGCTTCTTGTAAAATCAACTTCCTGATGTCGGGGTCATTGGGAACGCACAAACCCTTCCCATACCAAAGGGTTCCTTGTTCATCCAGACGGAATTCTTTTGTCTTTCCTTCTCTTATGCTGAATCTTATTTCTTCCAACTCTTTATCTCCCTTTTGTGCTTCCTTGATTCTCTCTTGGAAGGTAGACACTATTTCCATAGTCGCTACGTGTCCTTTCGGAACGATTTCTAGCCTCAGATCCTTGAATTGCTTGCATAGATCCTCTGGAAGTTCCCCTGCGGTAAGTCCATTCACATAAACTTTACGACTTAAGGCATCGGCCACCACGTTTGCCTTTCCGGGATGGTATTGTAAATCCAAGTCATAATCCTTAATTAGTTCAAGCCATCTTCTTTGTCTCATATTCAACTCCTTTTGGGTGAAGATGTACTTCAAACTCTTATGATCTGTGAACACATCACAATGTTTGCCCATGAGGTAGTGTCTCCATACCTTGAGTGCATGAACCACAGATGCAAGTTCCAAATCATGTGTGGGGTAATTGTGTTCGTGGTTGTTAAGTTTTCGGGAGGCATAGGATACCACTTTCCCATCCTGCATCAATACACTTCCAAGTCCTTGTCGAGAAGCGTCACAATAGACATGAAAATCCTTTTGGATATCAGGCAGACACAGAACTTGCGCTGTTACAAGGCGTTTCTTCAACTCTTGAAAACTTGCTTCACATGCCTCGGTCCATAGGAATTTCTTTTCCTTCTTCAATAGTTCCGTCATGGGTTTTGCTATTTTGGAAAAGTTTTCAATGAACCTCCGGTAATATCCTGCGAGGCCCAAGAAACTCCTAATATCTCCCACACTCTTGGGCGACTCCCATTCCGTCACGGAAGATACCTTACTAGGATCTACGGCAACTCCTTTTTCCGACACAACATGACCAAGGAATCCCACTTCCTTCAACCAGAATTCGCATTTGCTGAATTGGGCATACAACTTGTGTTCTCTTAGCTTCTCCATAATTAGGCGCAGGTGTTTCTCATGTTCCTTCTCACCCTTAGAGTATATGAGTATATCATCTATGAAGACCACGATAAACTTGTCCAAATATTCCATGAACACCTTGTTCATCATGGTCATGAAGTATGCGGGGGCATTGGTTAGACCAAAGGACATAAGGGTGTACTCATACAATCTGTATCTTGTGGTAAATGCTGTTTTGGGCACATCCTGTTCTCGAATCTTTAGCTGAAAGTAGCCTGATCGCAGATCGATCTTTGAGAACACACTTGCTCCCTTTAACTAGTCAAACAAGTCATTGATGTTGGGCAGAGGATACTTATTCTTAATTTTTACTTCGTTCAACGAGCGGTAGTCCACAACCAGCCTCTTGGTTTTATCCTTCTTTTCCACAAATAGGACAGGTGCTCCCCAAGATGACGCGCTGGGTTGGATGAATCCCTTGTCCAATTGTTCACTAAGCTGTTTCTTGAGTTCCTTTAACTCGTCCACATCCATCTTGTATGCTCTCTTGGCTATTGGCCCCGTGCCTGGCATCAAGTCAATGAGGAACTCGATATCACGGTCGGGAGGCATTCCGGGTAGCTCCTCTGGGAAGACATCTGGGTATTCCTTTACAATAGGTACCTCCTCCAAGCTAACCCCCTTAAGAGAGTTCACCATGGCTTCCTTAAGTGCAAAATTTGACTTGATACGAATTCTCTTCCCTTCCGGTGTTGTGAGCGTGACAGTTCTTTTGGCGCAATCTATGACTCCTTCATATTCGGTCATCCAATTCATGCCCAAGATTATGTCTAATCCTTGTGATTCTAGAACTACTAGACTTGTGGGAAAGATGTGTGTCCCAATTCTTAGTTCTAATCCCCGACAACCAGAGTTTGCCACTATTTATCCCCCAGGAGAACTTACCCTTAGAGGAAAGATTATAGTCTCCGTTGGTATATTGCCTCTATCCACAAATACCCTTGATATGAATGAATGCGATGCACCAGTATCAAAAAGAACAACTGCGGGAATAGAATTGAGCTTGAACTTACCAATCACAGAGTCTGGTGCATCACAAGCATCCTCCATGGAGACATGATTTACCGTGGCTTTGACAAACGGATTTGGCTTCTTCCCGTTTCCATTGCCATGGTTGTGTCCATTTCCATTCCCATTGCCATTGCCATTGCCATTCTTCTTCTCGGGGCAAGAGGTTGCATAGTGCCCCGTCCTATTGCACTTAAAGCATGTCACCTCACTGAGATCCTTTCCATTGCTGCCACTCCCATTGCGGTTTTTATGCCCATTGTGTTTGTGGCCGCCATGGTTGACCGTTATGGTTGTGGCCATTATTGTTATAAGGTGGCGGTGAGGAATTGCGCTGCTTCTAGTAAGGAACAGAGTGCTTGTGAGGGTTAGACTTCCTCTTGCGGTTTTCTATGCTCTTCCTTTTGGATTCAACCACAATGGCTCTGTCCAGGAGTTCCTGAAAGTTGTCAAATTTCTGAGCCACAAGCTGAATGGATATCTCATCATTGAGCCCTCTTAGGAACTCCTCCTGTCTCTTGGCATCAGTGGAAACATCATCGGGTGCATAACGGGCTAGCTTGTTGAAAATCTCACCATACTCGGTGACAGAACGGTGCAGCTGGTGTAGGTCGCGAAACTCGCGCCTCTTCAGAGTCATGACACCAGCAGCCACATGATGAGTGCGAAAGGCTAACTCAAACTGATCCCAAGTGATAGCATCAATATCCGGGTGGGTGACTTGGTAGTTATCCCACCATTCTGCAGCAGGTCCTTCAAGCTGGTGCGCGCATAACGTACCCTGTTGGCTCCGACAGCTTGCACTGTGTCTAGCTTCTTATTGATTGTACGTAGCCAGTCATCAGCGATGATTGGTTCAGCGCTGCTAGTGAAGGTAGGTGGGTTCAACCTCAAAACCCGAGCCAAGCGATCCTGTTGAGGTGGTGGCGGCGGTGGTGGTGGTGGCAGTGGGTTGTTGTTGTTGTTTTGCATGTTCTGAGTGAGCAGTTGGATCAGCTGGTTCTAGGTGGCCAAAAGTTGTGCTATTTCTGGAGGAATTTCGGTGTTCGCGCGTCTTGGTGGCATCTGTGGGGTTTGAGAGAAGTTAAGAAATAGACAGAAAGACTAAGTAATAAACTCCTACCCTTATGAAAACACACCAAGCACACAAGACACACAAGACACATTAACACAACTTAACACAGAAAACAACCAAGTCTAACTAAACCAGAATTGTCTTGGTATTTATTACAATCACGAATAACGTTCTACTATAGAATTAAAGGTGGTCCAACTATTACACATCTTCCACGCCTTCCTCTTCCTCGTCCTCGAACGAGTAGCCTTCCTGCTCTAGGGTTGTCTTGTACAATTCCATCTCCTTCGTGGTGGCTTCAAGCTTCTCTTGGAGGTTCTTTATCTTGTCCTGCAGCTTCTTGGTAGTGGCTTCTAGCTGCTCCTGAAGTCCCTCCTTCTCGATTTGTAGCTCCTCCACTAGACTTGACTTCTTCGCGGCTTCAAGTTGCTTCGCCAAGTCCCTCTTGGAAGCGCGCACATCATTGATTATCTTGCAAAGGCCTTCAGTTTGCACTTCAGTTCCATCGATCTCCTTCTTGAGTTCCCTAATCCTCTTATTTTTATTTATCACCCTCTTCTCTTGGTTAGCGAACTTCTTCTCTTGGTCCTGGAACTTTATCTCTTGGAGCTTCATTGCCTCCTCCTGCTGCTTGATCATTTCTTCCTTCTCCTTGATGAGGGCGCATAGCTCGTCGTTCTTTAATATCTCGAGGAAGGTACCCTTTTCAAGGTCATGGATATGGCACTCCAAATCTTGATATTGGGTCCTTCGGCGCTTGGTAGATGTCCTTTCCTCAAAGGTTAACTCCATGGGAATTCCTTCCTCATCTCGTCTTCCAAAGAGTCCGCCGCAGTGTGCCTAGAGAGCTTCATGATGACGTCCACATAGGCGACCAATGAGCTACTGCAAGCTGATGCTAAGGGACTTCTCCTTGGAATCGCTAACAATGTGGATTGCTATGTCTTCCTCCGGGTTCTTGCCTCGTTCTTTTCCTGGCTGGATGACTTTGACTCCCCAACAGCCGTCCTTGTGGAGTTTCTTCATTATGCTCCCCTGGATTGTTGGGAGGGGAAGGTCCAAACGTGTGAGTAGGTCCATGAGGCATCCACCAAAGTGAAGGGGCTCGATGTCCGCGACGGTGTCGTAGAGGAAGCTTGTCATCTTTAAGTTAGAAGAATGAAAGTTAGATACTTAATCAAGTAGAGGAGAACAGATACTAGAAGTGCGGAAAATAACTTAACAGAAAAGCAAGTAAGGAACATAAGTTAGAGGTTTTTCCAATCCTAGGGTCACGTCCTACAGGCAACGATGTGCTCTGATACCATCTGTAGTGACCTCGGATCAAGTAAGATCCTAAGTCCCTGTGATTAACATGGTAGTCCCTGGATCAATAGCTAGCACTCGGAGTCGATGAAATATCATGTAAAACACAAAGTATTTATTACACGAAGAATCCAGAGTATGAATTTATTACAAATTTGCTTAGC
This sequence comes from Avena sativa, assembly GCA_916181665.1. NCBI lineage: Eukaryota > Viridiplantae > Streptophyta > Magnoliopsida > Poales > Poaceae > Avena > Avena sativa. The sequence goes on from OV702282.1 coordinate 68,517,722, forward strand.
ATTGAGCTAGCTCAAATAACAGCGGAAACATAAAAGCAGCTTGAGTCCATCAACGCCCCAGGCTTGTTGAGTGTAGACTCGCGATCCCTACGCACCTTTCAATCTTCGGATTCTGCACATAAGACGTGCAGCCAACAAGTTGGGTCAATACTTTGAATGTATTGGCAAATTACACCAAGGAGAGAAAAGACTATCTCTACATGCAAGGCTAGTTTAGGCTGTAGAGTTCATTTGCTCAAAGCTAGTTTTCTTAAGTAGAGAAAAGAAGAGAAAATTTTCCTACTTTGTAAACAATTGCTTAGATAAAATAAGGTCGAGTGGCACACGAGGATATTACGCACCAAGTGTCCAAACAACCAAACACTTGGATATTACGCACCAAGTGACACTTGGATATTACACACCAAGTTCCCAAAATCCCACTCATTGGCGATATTACTCACGCCATGGGGTTTTAAAAACTTTGTTTAGAAAAGAGAGAGGAAGATCCTTTAGAGGCTCCATCCTTCAGACACTCATTGTTGTTCTGTTACCGTGAACACGGCTGATCGATCAGATTGCAATACTCTCGAGAGTTTGTGCACTTTACCCACAATCCACGATCAAGTCCTTTTACAGACAAGACCATGGCGAGGCTTTCCCTTAGTAGCCCCTCTACCTTCCGGATCCAACCGTGCCAAGAACCTCCAAATGTTGGTACCCAGGTGAGGTTTCCCACTAAGTACTAGGCCAAGACAGACCCCATAATGTATTGTGGTTGCACTGGAAGCTTCTGAATTCTGAAACATGGCAGTCTTCTTTGATTCCTGGGCGGCCTTCCTCCACCAAAATCTCACTCGTTGTCCCGACAACCATTCCGCCCAGAAGAAAACTTAGTTTTATTTTGAAGTGGATTTGAGAAGAAAAGTTTGCTCTAGAGAGCCTTTATACTTAGAAAAATTCTTTGTCTTTCGAATCCCCCAACGGTACTTTGTATATATAGCATAGCAAGAAGTACTTAGCAAAAACAGGGGTAACCTATTAGGAGGGGAAATCCTAAGTATAGAGCTACTCATGGCATACTACAAAATCATCGCACTTGCAAAATAATACTAAGGAAAAATTCTACTAGAACATCCTATACATGCATACTACAGAATTTTGAAGACCATATGCATAGAATCCAAAACTGGGACAAAAGTTATGAACAAGTGGTGTAACTTGCCTTGATCCGAGCAGCACTCTACACAATAGCACTCCTTAGCGCACTCCGAACAATCTAACGAATCACAAACATAGATCTGATCACAACTTGCTCAAAACATGTCACAGAGATAATCATGCATGCATGCAACATGGTATTTTATGCAAGATTGGTTCTTCTAAATTGACCAAGGTAGCATAATTGGGTTGCAATAGTGTTAAGGGTGTTACTAGGATTGATTTCCAATAGGCTTAGATCTATTTGGGTCACTAATACAATTCATAGGGTTAAAAGGAGATCCAACCATCTAATTAGCCCCAAATTAGATCTAATGATCTTAAGCAAGGTTTTATAATTTTGTCCAGTAGGTATTATGGAAACAAAGTCAACGCAACAAGATTCAACTAAAATGGAGTTCTAACTATTTTTCTATGAATTAAATACTCCAATCTAATGATTAAATTCTACACCTAAAACCCTACTGTAAACTTAGAATTTTATTGCAGATCTGGGTTCTACATAAAATTATGAATCCAACGGTATATTATAAGCTAAATTTGGACAAGTATTTATTTTTATATGATTTTCGCAGGTTTTAAAACAATTCTGCCAAACAGATCTAATCCTAAACTCAAAGCTTGCCAAGTGGGAGATGCTGGTTGGTCCAGCTGGCAAGGTGGGGGGGTGACGCGGTGCGGGCGCGGTGCCGACGCGGTTTGCCACGCGGCACGGCGCGATTGGCGCGTACAGCTTCGCTCGCCCTTCTAATCTAGGCTACAGATAGCAGATCCAACGGCGGGAGGAGGATGGTGGCTTACCGCGGCGGGGTTGATGGCGAGGCGGCGGCGGCGCTGTCGGTGGTGAAGCTCGGCGGTGATCTGGTGGCTCGTGAGGGCAGCGGTGTGGTCGCCGAGGTGCGTCAGGTCCACGCGGTCACGCTCGTGGCCTCGTCGTTCCTCCTCGCTTCCTCGTCTATCGGCAGGGTCCCGCCGACCTCCTTCGTCCCTGGTGGTGCTCCGGCGAGCAATCGCGGACGCGTATCTGCGAGAGGGAAGGGGAAAAGCACACGCGCGATTCAATGGTGAACGAGGAACAGCTCTAGGGGAAGGAAGGAGCGAGAGGGGGCCCCAAACCGTCTCGGTGAGGTCGACCCGACGACGGCGATGCGAGTCGTCGATGGGCTAGGGTTTTCGCAAGGAGAAAATCGAACAAGGTGAGCCGAGGGTGGCGGGGTTTATATGGGGGTGGAGACTTGGGCGAGGGGGCTCGGATCGGCCGCGAATCCTACCGGATTCAGTTCGCACGCGTGCTGCAGGAGGACTCCTGCTCGAGGTAGGAGACGACCCTGTGGGTCCCGCGTGTCGGTGGCGGAGATAGGGTGTGGGCTGGCGCGGGAGCTGGCTGTCGTGCGGGCGTGGGTGGGCTGGCGCAGCCGGCCCAGTTAGGTCGTTATCCTCCTTTTTTTCTATGCTTTTATTAATTTCTGTTTTACTAAAACTTAAATATCTTTTGCATATAAAGTCCAAAAAGGTTGAAACAAACTTCTAAATTTTTGTAAAAAGAAGGTGATCATCTTAGGACCATAGTTTAATGTTTTTACATAGCTTTTAGAAGGGTCAAGTTGACTACAACAATAATGCTTACATATGGAAATCTCTATTAGGGTTTTGATAGGTTTAGGTGTTTAAGATTTTGTTGTAGAATTCATTTGTAGAATGCAATGATGCAAGGATGATGCATGCGTTTAGTAATCCTCTTAAAATAAAATCTAGGATGTTACATCGTGATATCCCGGATCCCATCCGAGACTCCGAACAACATTCGATCTCTTACTCATCATTCCATAACTACTCAACAACATTGAATCCTTAAGTGTGTCTCCCTACGGTTCGTGATTTATGCGGACATGATCGAGACACTTCTCCGAACAATAACCAATAGAGGAATCTGGAAATTCATATGGCTCCCACATATTTCTACGGTTACTTTGCGATCGAATGAACCACTTACATACGATACCAATTTCCCTTTGTCTCACGATAGTTTACTTATCCGAGGTTTTGATCGTCGGTATCTCTGCATACATAGTTCAACCTCGTTACCGATAAGCACTCTTTTCTCGTTCCCGTGATATGTGATCCCTTGTGAACCAGTCACATGCTTGCAAGCTAATTGGATGACATTCCACCGAGAGGGCCCAGATTATATCTATCCGTCATATGGATGGACAAATCCCACTCTTGATCCATGTGTCTCAACCCATACTTTCCGAACACTCAATGCCACCTTTATAGCCACCCAGTTACGGTGTGGTGTTTGATGTCATCAAAGCGTCCTTCCGGTGATGGTGATAAGCATGATCTCATGGTCGAAGGAATTAGGTTACTATGTATCAGAAAGCATATAGCAATTGAACTATTAAAATGACTTGATCTTTATGCTACGCTTATCTATAGGAGTATGTCCATCATACCATTCTCCTAACGATATGATCTTGTTGTTAATAACATCTCAATGTTCATGATAGGGAAACCACAATCATTTATTAACCAACAAGCTAGTATTATGAAGAGGCTTTACCAGGGACTCTAATTTCGTTTACAAATCACACAAGTATTAATGTTTCCTTGTTAATACTATTATAGCATGAATGTAAACATTTATCATAAACACAAAGGTATAATAATAACTACATTTATTATTGCCTCTAGGGCATATCTCCAACAGTCTCCCACTTGCACTAGAGTCAACTAATCTAGATTACATGTTAATATACCGAACACCCATGGCAGTTTGGTGTTGGTCATGTTTTGCCCTCGGGAGAGGTTTAGTCAACGGATCCGCCACATTCAGATCTGTGTGTACTTTGCAAATCTTTATGTCACCATCTTGGACATGTTCTCGAATAGCGTGAAAACGTAGCTTGATGTGCTTCAACTTCTTGTGTGACCTTGGTTCTTGCGCATTGGCTATGGCGCCCATGTTATCATAGTAGATAGACATTGGGTCCAGCGCACTTGGAACCACACCGAGCTCTGTAATGAACTCCTTCATCCATATCGCTTCTTGTGAAGCCTCCGAAGCAGCTATGTATTCCGATTCAGTTGAAGATCTCGCCACAACGCTTTGCTTTGCACTCCTCCAGCTAACTTCTGCACCATTCAAAGTAAATACGTATCCAGATTGAGATTTAGAATCATCCGGATCGGTGTTCCAACTAGCATCGGTGTAACCATTAACGAGTTGTTCATCACCTCCATAAGAAAGAACCATATCCTTAGTTCTTCTCAAGTACTTAAGGATGTTTTTGATCGCTGTCCAATGATCCACTCCTAGATTACTTTGATATCTGCTAGTTAAACTAACATAATATGCAATGTCGGGTCTAGTACATAGCATAGCATACATTAGAGATCCTATGGCTGAGGCATAGGGAGTCTCACTCATCCTTTCTCTATCTTCTGCCGTTGCTGGACTTTGAGTTTTACTCAAGGTCGTATTGGGCAATATGGGCAAGAACCCTTTCTTGCTATCTTCCATTCCAAATCTCTTTAGAACTTTGTCCAAATATGTACTTTGTGACAATGATATTAGGCGTCTCAATATATCTCTATAAATCTTTATGCCTAATATGTAAGCTGCTTCGCCAAGATCTTTCATTGAAAAACTATTATTCAAATATTCCTTGACACTATTAATAAGGTCTACATCATTCCCAATCAACAATATGTCATCTACATATAGTATTAAGAATGCTACAGAGCTCCCACTCACTTTCTTGTAAATACAAGCTTCTCCATAAGTTTGTATAAAACCAAAACTTTTGATTACCTTATCAAAACGTTGATTCCAACTTCGGGATGCTTGCTTCAATCCATATATGGACCGTTGAAGTTTGCATACCTTGTTAGCATCTTTAGGATCGACAAAACCTTTGGGTTGCATCATATACAACTCTTCATCAATGTCTCCATTGAGGAACGCTGTTTTGACATCCATATGCCATATCTCATAATCATAATATGCAGCGATTGCTAACAAAATCCTCACAGACTTTAGCTTCGCTACTAGTGAGAAAGTCTCATCGTAGTCAACTCCTTGAATTTGTCGAAACCCTTTTGCGACAAGTCGAGCTTTATAGACAGTAACATTACCATCAGCATCTGTTTTCTTCTTGAAAATCCATTTGTTCTCGATAGCCTTTCGGCCATCCGGTAAGTCCACCAAAGTCCATACTTGGTTTTCGTACATGGATCCAATTTTGGATTTCATGGCTTCTTGCCATTTATTGGAATCTGGGCTCATCATTGCTTCCTCATATGTCGCAGGGTCATCGGTGTTGTCCACCAACATGACACTCATAACAGGATCATACCAATCAGGAGTGGTACGAGTTCTCGTTGACCCGCGAGGCTCTGCAGCAACTTCAACCGAAGTTTCATGATCATCATCATTAGCTTCCTCTCTTATTGGTGCAGGCACCACAGGAACTTCTTCCGGTGCTGCGCTACTCGCAAGTTCGAGAAAAGGTTCAACAACCTCGTCGAGTTCTACTTTCCTTCCAGTCACTTCTTTCGAGAGAAATTCCTTCTCTAGAAAGGATCCATTCTTGGCAACGAAGATTTTGCCTTCAGATCTATGATAGAAGGTATACCCAATAGTTTCCTTTGGGTATCCTATGAAGACGCATTTTTCCGCTTTGGGTTCAAGCTTGTCCGGCTGTAACTTCTTTACATAGGCTTCGCAACCCCAAACTTTAAGGAACGACAATTTAGGTTTCTTCCCAAACCATAATTCATACGGTGTCGTTTCAACGGATTTAGATGGTGCCCTATTTAAAGTGAATGCGGCTGTTTCTAATGCTGAACCCCAAAATGATAGCGGTAAATCTGTAAGTGACATCATAGAACGAACCATATCTAAGAGAGTTCGATTACGACATTCGGACACACCATTACGCTGTGGTGTTCCCGGCGGTGTCAATTGTGAAAGTATTCCACATTTATTTAAATGCTCGCCAAACTCGTAACTTAGATATTAACCTCCACGATCAGAACGTAGAAATTTAATCTTCCTTGTTACGTTGATTCTCTACCTCACTTTGAAATTCCTTAAACTTCTCGAAAGTTTCGGACTTATGTTTCATGAAATAGATATACCCATATCTACTCAAGTCATCCGTGAAGGTAAGAACATAACGATAACCACCGCGAGATGCTACACTCATTGGACCACCCACATCGGTATGTATGATTTCCAATAAGTCCGTAGCTCGCTCCATCATACCAGAAAATGGAGTCTTAGTCATTTTACCCATCAGAAATGCTTCGCATCTTTCAAGTGATTCGAAATCAAGTGATTCAAGAAGTCCATCGGAATGGAGTTTCTTCATACGCTTCACTCCAATGTGACCAAGACGACAGTGCCACATATAGGTCGAATTATCGCTCAATTTCAAACGTTTAGCTTCATTGCTATTAATATGTGTATTTACACTATCGAGATTCAATAAGAATAGACCATCTATCAAAGGTGCATGTGCATAAAACATATTACTCATATAAATCGAACAACCATTATTCTCGAACTTAAACAAGTAACCGTCTCGCAATAAACAAGATCCCGATATAATGTTCATGCTTAACGCAGGCACCAAATAACAATTATTTAAGTATAAAACTAATCCCGATGGTAGATGAAGAGGTAGCGTGCCGACCGTGATCACATCAACCTTTGATCCATTTCCAACGCGCATCCTCACCTCATTCTTCGCTAGCTTCCGTTTATTCTGCAGTACCTGTTTCGAGTTACAAATATGAGCAACCAAACCAGTATCAAATACCCAGGCACTACTACGAGTACTAGTGAGATACACATCAATAACATGTATATCGGATATACCTTTCTTCTTGATGTTGCCGTTCTTCAAATCCACCAAGTACTTTGGGCAATTCCACTTCTAGTGACCCTCTCCCTTGCAGTAAAAGCACTCAGCATCAGGCTTAGGTCCAGCCTTGGTCTTCTTCATCGGTGCGGCAACTTTCTTACCACCCTTCTTGAAGTGTCCCTTTTGCTTAGACTTGCCTTTCTTGAATTTGGTGGTCTTATTGACCATCAACACTTGGTGCTCTTTCTTGATCTCCACTTCTACAGATTTCAACACGGAGAAGAGTTCTGGCAACTGCTTGTTCATGCTTTGCATATTGTAGTTCATTACAAAGTTCTTGTAACTTGGTGGAAGTGATTGGAGGACACGGTAAATCCCCAAAGCATTAGGAATCACTATACCCAAGCTTTGGAGTTTGTTTGCGTGCCCAGACATCTTAAGCACATGCTCACTGACAGAGCTGCCCTCTTCCATCTTGCAGTTAAAGAACTTTTCAGAAGCCTCATAACTCTCAACTGCCGCGTGAGTCTCAAATATCAATTTGAGTTCACGGACAATATCATGTGGGTCTGAGTTCTCAAACCTTTTCTGAAGCTCCGATTCCAAACCATACAAGATAGCACACTGAACTGTGGAGTACTAATTCTTCCGAGTGAGCTAAACATTCTTTACTTCATCGGTAGCATCAGATGCAGGCGGGTCACCCAACGGTGCATCCAGCACATAGGTCAAATTACCAGCATTGAGGACAATCCTCAAATTGCGGAACCAATCCGCGAAGTTGCTTCCATTGTTTTTCAACTTTTCTTTCTCTAGAAACGCATTAAAATTGATGGTAGGGGACGCCATTGATCTACAACATATTTGCAATAATTTATACTAAGTTTATGACAAAATGAGTTCTAATTAATAGTTAAATTAATCTAGGTGAACTCCCACTCAAAACAATATCCTTCACATTGTTTTAGTGATCACACGAACCAAATCCACCACATCAAAACCGATCATCACGAGAGTTGATGTAGCTTCAATGGCGAACAATAAACATGTTCATCATATCTACTATATGATTCATGCTTTACCTTTCGGTGATCCGTGTTCCGAGACCATGTCTGTAGATGCTAGGCTCTTCAAGATCAAACCTTAGCTTCCGCATGAGAAAATCTGGCTTGCTCACGTTGTATAGACTTGCAAAATCTAACACACCCGATCATCACGTGGTGCTTCGAAACAACAAGCTTTAGCAACGGTGCTTACTAAGGATGAACACTTTAAAACTTGAAATTTATGTGCATGAGGGATCATCTTATAATGTTACCGTCGTTAACTAAGCAATACAAGATGCATAAAGGATTAACATCACATGCAATTCATAATATGTGATATGATATGGCCTTTATTCTTGTGCTTCCGATCTCCATCTTCAAGCACGAACATGATCTCCATCATCACCGGCATTGCATCAAGGTCAATGATGCTGCTCCATGGTTGTCGTCCACCAGTTTCAACTATTATAACTACTTTGAATAGACACGCGTGTCTTAATAGAATTTAAAGACAACCATATGGCTCCTTCCGGTTGCCAACTTACAATAAGGAACATTGCATACATCAAATATAATCACAATCATGGCCATATCACATCACAGCACACCCCTGCAAAACAAAGTTAGACGCCTCTAATTTTCTTTGCATATTTTACGTGGTTTGGGGATTTCAATAAGTGTCGCTTTAACTTGCGAACAAGAACCACAACGTTGATGTTTGAACTATCAAGTGCCCGTTGTAAATTGGATCTATACTATAATGGGAGAGACAGACACCCGCAAAGCCACTTATGCAATACAAGTTGCATGTTGAGCGTGGAGCAAGTCTCATGAACGATGTCATGTAAGGTTAGCCCGGGCCGCTTCATACCATCATACCGCAAGATGCAAAGTACAAAAGAAGCAATTGATAATAAAAGCACCACCGCCCACAATGACCATTGTGTTATACTCGTGCAACAGATCTACATATAGACACGACTCTGATACCACTGTAGGGGTTCGTAGCATGGAAAACAAAAAGTTTCTACCGCATACAAACAAACAAGCCAAGATCAATCTACTAGATTGTAGCAACGAGTCAATAGAATAACTCACCCTCGAAGATTCCAAAGTGTTTAACGAGAGCAGATTCTCGTGGGTGATGTAGTCGTACTCTTGCCGATCTCAAGATCGTGTAGACGATCCTTCCGACGCTGTGTTCCGGCAGCGCTCCTGCAGTCGGTCACACGTACGGTACTCGATGAAGACCTTCCTCTCCCTTGTTCCAGCATGTAGCGGAGGTTGTAGCACTCTCCTGGCGATTCCGGCAGCACGACGGCGTGGTACCGGAAGTAGAGGGGAGATCTCGCAGGGCTTCGCCTTAAGACGGAGCGAGTATGGTGGACTATGAGAGAGGCCTTGGTGATCTAGGGTTTAGAGGCACCAAGGAGAGAGGGCTAGGCTGGTGGATAGGGAAAGGGGAGAGCCCCAAGTCGGCGGCTAGGGCAAACCCTAGGGCGGCGGCGGCTGCAGGAGGGCCGGCGGCTAGGGTTAGGGTTTTTGGTGGAGCAAGGTGTGTGTCTAGAGGGGCACCCCTGCCCCTCGTTTTATAGGTGGGAGGGCGCCGACCAGGGGAGGAGAGTCCTCCCCCAAGTCGGCCTCCTTGGACGGCGGGTGTAGGGAGAGGAACTCCTCCCCAAGTAGGTTTCCTACTCTCCCTCCACCAAGCAAAACTGCCGTTTGACTTTTCAAATTGGCGTTTTGACTTTTCAAACTAGGATTTGATTTATCCCTTTATTTTGCCCAGCGATGACACCTAGCACATGATGCAACCATTACAACTTGTTATGACACATTCATGTACCCTTCCCCTCTAGAGTGCCGGACCTTCCGGAACCTTCTAGAACATTCCCGATGAAAACACCAGAATCATTCTCCAACTCCGAAACAAGACTTTCCTTATATGAATCTTATTCTCTGGACCATTCCGGATCTCCTCGTGATATCCCGGATCCCATCCGAGACTCCAAACAACATTCGGTCTCTTACTCATCATTCCATAAATACTCAACAACATCGAATCCTTAAGTGTGTCTCCCTACGGTTCATGATTTATGCGGACATGATCGAGACACTTCTCCGAACAATAACCAATAGAGGAATCTGGAAATTCATATGGCTCCCACATATTTCTACGATTAATTTGCGATCGAATGAACCACTTACATACGATACCAATTTCCCTTTGTCTCACGATAGTTTACTTATCCGATGTTTTGATCGTCGGTATCTCTGCATACATAGTTCAACCTCGTTACCGATAAGCACTCTTTTCTCGTTCCCGTGATATGTGATCCCTTGTGAACCAGTCACATGCTTGCAAGCTAATTGGATGACATTCCACCGAGAGGGCCCAGAGTATATCTATCCGTCATATGGATGGACAAATCCCACTCTTGATCCATGTGTCTCAACCCATACTTTCCGAACACTCAATGCCACCTTTATAGCCACCCAGTTACGGTGTGGTGTTTGATGTCATCAAAGCGTCCTTCCGGTGATGGTGATAAGCATGATCTCATGGTCGAAGGAATTAGGTTACTATGTATCAGAAAGCATATAGCAATTGAACTATTAAAATGACTTGATCTTTATTCTACGCTTATCTATAGGAGTATGTCCATCATTCCATTCTCCTAACGATATGATCTTGTTATTAATAACATCTCAATGTTCATGATAGGGAAACCACAATCATTTATTAACCAACAAGCTAGTATTATGAAGAGGCTTTACCAGGGACTCTAATTTCGTTTACAAATCACACAAGTATTAATGTTTCCTTGTTAATACTATTATAGCATGAATGTAAACATTTATCATAAACACAAAGATATAATAATAACTACATTTATTATTGCCTCTAGGGCATATCTCCAACAGTCTCCCACTTGCACTAGAGTCAACTAATCTAGATTACATGTTAATATACCGAACACCCATGGCAGTTTGGTGTTGGTCATGTTTTGCCCTCGGGAGAGGTTTAGTCAACGGATCCGCCACATTCAGATCTGTGTGTACTTTGCAAATCTTTATGTCACCATCTTGGACATGTTCTCGAATAGCGTGAAAACATAGCTTGATGTGCTTCAGCTTCTTGTGTGACCTTGGTTCTTGCGCATTGGCTATGGCGCCCATGTTATCACAGTAGATAGACATTGGGTCCAGCGCACTTGGAACCACACCGAGCTCTGTAATGAACTCCTTCATCCATATCGCTTCTTGTGAAGCCTCCGAAGCAGCTATGTATTCCGATTCAGTTGAAGATCTCACCACAACGCTTTTCTTTGCACTCCTCCAGCTAACTGCTGCACCATTCAAAGTAAATACGTATCCAGATTGAGATTTAGAATCATCCGGATCGGTGTTCCAACTAGCATCGGTGTAACCATTAACGAGTTGTTCATCACCTCCATAACAAAGAACCATATCCTTAGTTCTTCTCAAGTACTTAAGGATGTTTTTGACTGCTGTCCAATGATCCACTCCTGGATCACTTTGATATCTGCTAGTTAAACTAACATCATATGCAATGTCGGGTCTAGTACATAGCATAGCATACATTAGAGATCCTATGGCTGAGGCATAGGGAGTCTTACTCATCCTTTCTCTATCTTCTGCCGTTGCTGGACTTTGAGTTTTACTCAAGGTCGTATTGGGCAACATGGGCAAGAACCCTTTCTTGCTATCTTCCATTCCAAATCTCTTTAGAACTTTGTCCAAATTTGTACTTTGTGACAATGATATTAGGCGTCTCAATCTATCTCTATAAATCTTTCTGCCTAATATGTAAGCTGCTTCACCAAGATCTTTCATTGAAAAACTATTATTCAAATATTCCTTGACACTATTAAGAAGGTCTACATCATTCCCAATCAACAATATGTTATATACATATAGTATTAAGAATGCTACAGAGCTCCCACTCACTTTCTTGTAAATACAAGCTTCTCCATAAGTTTGTATAAAACCAAAACTTTTGATTACCTTATCAAAACGTTGACTCCAACTTCGGGATGCTTGCTTCAATCCATATATGGACTGTTGAAGTTGTAGGGGTTCGTAGCATGGAAAACAAAAATTTTCTATCGCATACAAACAAACAAGCCAAGATCTATCTACTAGATTGTAGCAACGAGTCGATGGAATAACTCACCCTCGAAGATTCCAAAGTGTTTAACGAGAGCAGATTCTCGTGGGTGATGTAGTCGTACTCTTTCCGATCTCAAGATCGTGTAGACGATCCTTCCGGCGCCACGTTCCAGCAGCGCCCCCGCAGTCGGTCACACGTTCGGTACTCGACGAAGACCTTCCTCTCCCTTGTTCCAGCAGGCAGCGGAGGTTGTAGTACTCTCCTCGCGATTCCGGCAGCACAACGGCGTGGTACCGGAGGTAGAGGGGAGATCCCGCAGGGCTTCGCCTTAAGCCGGTGCGAGTATGGTGGAGCTTATGAGAGAGGCTATTAGTGGTCTAGTGATTAGACACACCAATTAGAGGGCTCTAAACCAATTAGAAGGCTCTAAACCAAAATAGCTCTAAACCGGGGTTTAGATCTAGGGTTTAGGTTTAGAGGGTAGGAACTAGTAGTGTCTAGAGAGGGGAGCCCTGCCCCTCCCTTTATAGGTGGGAGGGCCGGCCAAGGGGAGGGGAGTCCCTCCCCAAGTCGGCCTTGGGAGGCGCCGGCCAAGGGGAGGAATCCCTCCCCAACTCGGCCTCCACCTCCTCCTCTTTCTCCTCTTTCCGAAAACTGGCAGTTTGACCGAAAACTGGCAGTTTGACTTTTTCAATTAGGATTTGAATTAACCCTTTATTTCGGACAGCGAGAACACTTAGTACATGATGCAATCATTCCAACATGCAATGACACATTCATGTACCCCTTCCCCCCCGGAGTGCCGGACATTCCGGGACCTTCTAGAATGTTCCCGATGAAAACACCGGAACCATTCCCCAACTCCGAAACGGGACTTTCCTTATATGAATCTTATTCTCCGGACCATTCCGGATCACCTCGTGATATCCCGGATCCCATCCGAGACTCCGAACAACATTCGGTCTCTTTCTCATAATACCATAACTACTCAAACAACGTCGAATCCTTAAGTGTGTCTCCCTACGGTTCGTGAATTATGCAGACATGATCGAGACACTTCTCCGAACAATAACCAATAGAGGAATCTGGAAATTCATATGGCTCCCACATATTTCTACGATTACTTTGCGATCGAATGAACCACTTACATACGATACCAATTTCCCTTTGTCTCACGATATGTTACTTATCCGAGGTTATGATCGTCGGTATCTCTGCATACCTAGTTCAACCTCGTTACTGATAAGTACTCTTTTCTCGTTCCCGTGATATGTGATCCCTTGTGACCTAGTCACATGCTTGCAAGCTAATTGGATGACATTTCACCGAGAGGGCCCAGAGAATATCTATCCGTCATGTGGATGGACAAATCCCACTCTTGATCCATGTGTTTCAACCAATACTTTCCGAACGATTAATGCCACCTTTATAGCCACCCTGTTACGGTGTGGTGTTTGATGACATCAAAGCATCCATCCAGTAAAGGTGATATGCATGATCTCATGGTCGAAGGAATTAGGTTACTATGTATCAGAAAGCATATAGCAATTGAACTATTGAAATGACTTGATCTTTATGCTACGCTTATCTATAGGAGTATGTCCACCATATCATTCTCCTAACGATATGATCTTGTTGTTAATAACATCTCAATGTTCATGATAGGGAAACCACAATCATCTATTAACCAACAAGCTAGTGAAGTATAGAGGCTATACTAGGGACTTCAATTTAAGTTTACAATTCACACAAGTATTAATGTTTCCTTGTTAATACTATTATAGCATGAATATAAACATTTATCATAAACACAAAGATATAATAATAACTATATTTATTATTGCCTCTAGGGCATATCTCCAACAGTCTCCCACTTGCACTAGAGTCATCTAATCTAGATCACATGGTAATATACCGAACACCCATGGCAGTTTGGTGTTGGTCATGTTTTGCCCTCGGGAGAGGTTTAGTCAACGGATCCGCCACATTCAGATCTGTGTGTACTTTGCAAATCTTTATATCCCCATCCTGGATATGTTCTCGAATAGCGTGAAAACGTAGCTTGATATGCTTCAGCTTCTTGTGTGACCTTGGTTCTTGCGCATTGGCTATGGCGCCCATGTTATCACAGTAGATAGACATTGGGTCCAGCGCACTAGGAACCACACCCAGCTCTGTAATGAACTCTTTCATCCATATTGCTTCTTGTGAAGCCTCCGAAGCAGCCATGTATTCCGATTCAGTTGAAGATCTCGCCACAACGCTTTGCTTTGCACTCCTCCAGCTAACTGCTGCACCATTCAAAATAAATACGTATCCAGATTGTGATTTAGAATCATCCGGATCGGTGTTCCAACTAGCATCGGTGTAACCATTAACAACGAGCTGTTCATCACCTCCATAAGAAAGAACCATATCCTTAGTTCTTCTCAAGTACTTAAGGATGTTTTTGACCGCTGTCCAATGATCCACTCCTGGATCACTTTGATATCTGCTAGTTAAACTAACAGCATATGCAATGTCGGGTCTAGTACATAGCATGGCATACATTAGAGATCCTATGGCTGAGGCATAGGGAGTCTTACTCATCCTTTCTCTATCTTCTGCCGATGTCGGACTTTGAGTTTTACTCAAGGTCGTATTGGGCAACATGGGCAAGAACCCTTTCTTGCTTTCTTCCATTCCAAACTTCTTTAGAACTTTGTCCAAATATGTACTCTGTGACAATGATATTTGGCGTTTCGATCTATCTCTATAAATCTTTATGCCTAATATGTAAGCTGCTTCGCCAAGATCCTTCATTGAAAAACTATTATTCAAATATTCTTTGACACTATTAAGAAGGTCTACATCATTCCCAATCAACAATATGTCATCCACATACAGTATTAAGAATGCTACAGAGCTCCCACTCACTTTCTTGTAAATACAAGCTTCTCCATAAGTTTGTATAAAACCAAAACTTTTGATTACCTTATCAAAACGTTGATTCCAACTTCGGGATGCTTGCTTCAATCCATAGATGGACCGTTGAAGTTTGCATACCTTGTTAGCATCTTTAGGATCGACAAAACCTTTGGGTTGCATCATATACAACTCTTCATCAATGTCTCCATTGAGGAATGCTGTTTTGACATCCATCTGCCATATCTCATAATCATAATATGCAGCGATTGCTAACATAATCCTCACAGACTTTAGCTTCGCTACTGGTGAGAAAGTCTCATCGTAGTCAACTCCTTGAATTTGTCGAAACCCTTTTGCGACAAGTCGAGCTTTATAGACAGTAACATTACCATCAGCATCTGTTTTCTTCTTGAAAATCCATTTGTTCTCGACAGCCTTACGGCCATCCGGTAAGTCCACCAAAGTCCATACTTGGTTTTCGTACATGGATCCAATCTCGGATTTCATGGCTTCTTGCCATTTATTGGAATCTGGGCTCATCATCGCTTCCTCATATGTCTCGGGGTCATCGGTGTTGTCCACCACCATGACATTCATAACGGAATCATACCAATCTGGAGTGGTACGAGTTCTCGTTGACCTCCGAGGCTCTGTAGCAACTTCAACCGAAGTTTCATGATCATCATCATTAGCTTCCCCTCTTATTGGTGCAGGCACCACAGGAACTTCTTCCGGTGCTGCGCTACTCGCAATTTCGAGAGAAGGTTCGACAACCTCGTCGAGTTCTACTTTCCTTCCAGTCACTTCTTTCGAGAGAAATTCCTTCTCTAGAAAGGATCCATTCTTGGCAACGAAGATTTTGCCTTCGGATCTATGATAGAAGGTATACCCAATAGTTTCCTTTGGGTATCCTATGAAGACGCATTTTTCCGCTTTGGGTTCAAGCTTGTCCGGCTGTAACTTCTTTACATAGGCTTTGCATCCCCAAACTTTAAGGAACGACAATTTAGGTTTCTTCCCAAACCATAATTCATACGGTGTCGTTTCAACGGATTTAGATGGTGCCCTATTTAAAGTGAATGCGGCTGTTTCTAATGCATAACCCCAAAATGATAGCGGTAAATCTGTAAGTGACATCATAGAACGAACCATATCTAAGAGAGTTCGATTACGACGTTCGGACACACCATTACGCTGTGGTGTTCCCGGCGGTGTCAATTGTGAAAGTATTCCGCACTTCTTTAAATGCTCGCCAAACTCGTAACTTAGATATTCACCTCCACGATCAGAACGTAGAAATTTAATCTTCTTGTTACGTTGATTCTCTACCTCACTTTGAAACTCCTTAAACTTCTCGAAAGTTTCAGACTTATGTTTCATGAAATAGATATACCCATATCTACTCAAATCATCCGTGAAGGTAAGAACATAACGATAACCACCGCGCGATGCTACACTCATTGGACCACACACATCGGTATGTATGATTTCCAATAAGTCCGTAGCTCGCTCCATTATACCAGAAAATGGAGTCTTAGTCATTTTACCCATCAGACATGCTTCGCATCTTTCAAGTGATTCAAAATCAAGTGATTCAAGAAGTCCATCGGAATGGAGTTTCTTCATACGTTTCACTCCAATGTGACCAAGACGACAGTGCCACATATAGGTCGAATTATCGCTTGATTTCAAACGTTTAGCTTCAATGTTATTAAGATGTGTATTTCTACTATCGAGATTCAATAAGAATAGACCATCTATCAAAGGTGCATGTGCGTAAAACATATTACTCATATAAATCGAACAACCATTATTCTCTGATTTAAACAAGTAACCGTCTCGCAATAAACAAGATCCCGATATAATGTTCATGCTCAACGCAGGCACCAAATAACAATTATTTAAGTATAAAACTAATCCCGATGGTAGATGAAGAGGTAGCGTGCCGACCGCGATCACATCAACCTTTGATCCGTTTCCCACACGCATCGACACCTCGTTCTTCGCTAGCTTCCGTTTATTCTGCAGCTCCTGTTTCGAGTTACAAATATGAGCAACCGAACCAGTATCAAATACCCAGGCACTACTACGAATACTAGTGAGATACACATCAATAACATGTATATCAAATATACCTTTCTTCTTGATGTTGCCGTTCTTCAAATCCGCCAAGTACTTTGGGCAATTCCGCTTCCAGTGACCTTCTCCCTTGCAGTAAAAGCACTCAGTTTCAGGCTTAGGTCCAGCCTTGGTCTTCTTCGTTGGCATGGTAACTTTCTTACCACCCTTCTTGAAGTGTCCCTTTTGCTTAGACTTGCCTTTCTTGAATTTGGTGGTCTTATTGACCATCAACACTTGGTGCTCTTTCTTGATCTCCACTTCTGCAGATTTTAACATAGCAAATAGTTCTGGCAACTCTTTGTTCATGTTCTGCATGTTGTAGTTCATCACAAAGTTCTTGTAACTTGGTGGTAGTGATTGGAGGATGCGGTAAACTCCCAAAGTATTAGGAATCACTATACCCAAACTTTGAAGTTTATTTGCGTGCCCAGACATCTTAAGCACATGCTCACTGACGGAGCTACCCTCTTCCATCTTGCAGTTAAAGAACTTTTCAGAAGCTTCATAACTTTCAATTGCCGCATGAGTCTCAAAAATTAATTTGAGATCCTCGACAATATCATATGGATCTGACTCTTCAAACCTTTTCTGAAGCTCCGATTCTAAACCATACAAGATAGCACACTGAACTATGGAGTACTGATTCTTCCGAGCGAGGTAAACATTCTTTACTTCATCGGTAGCATCAGCTGCAGGTGGGTCACCTAGCGGTGCATCCAGCACATAGGTCAAATTACCAGCTGTGAGGACAATCCTCAAATTGCGGAACCAATCCGCGAAGTTGCTTCCATTGTTTTTCAACTTTTCTTTCTCTAGGAACGCATTAAAATTGATGGTAGGGGCTGCCATTGATCTACAACATATTTGCAATAGTTTAGACTAAGTTTATGACAAATTGAGTTCAAATTAATTAATGAAATTAAACTAGGTGAACTCCCACTCAAAACAACATCCCTCACATTGTTTTAGTGATCACACGAACCAAAACTACTATATCAACACCGATCATCACGAGAGCCGATATAGTTTTAATGGCGAACAATCATCATGTTCATCATATCTACTATATGATTCATGCTTTGCCTTTCGGCGATCCGTGTTCCTGAGGCCATGTCTGTACATGCTAGGCTCGTCAAGATCAAACCTTAGTTACCGCATAAGCAAATCTGGCTTGCTTACGTTGTATTCACCCGCGGAATCAAAGACACCCGATCATCACGTGGTGCTTCGAAGCAACAAGCTTTGGCAACGGTGCATACTAAGGGTGAACACTTTAGAACTTGAAATTTATGTGCATGAGGGATCATCTTATAATGCTACCGTCGTCTACTAAGCAATACAAGATGCATAAAGGATTAACATCACATGCAATTCATAATATGTGATATGATATGGCCTTTCTTCTTTGTGCTTCCGATCTCCATCTTCAAGCACGAATATGATCTCCATCATCACCGGCATAGCATCAAGGTCAATGACGCTTCTTCATGGTTGTCGTCCACCAGCTTCAACTATTACAACTATTTTGAACAGACACGCAGGTCTTAACAGAAATTAAAGACAACCATATGGCTCCTGCCGGTTGCCAACTTACAATAAGGAACATTGCATACATCAAATATAATCACAATCATGGCCATATCACATCACTGCACACCCCTGCAAAACAAAGTTAGACGCTTCTACTTTCTTTGCATATTTTACGTGGTTTGGGGCTTTCCATAAGTGTCGTTCTAACCTACGAACAAGAACCACAACATTGATACTAGCATTGTTGATTACCCGTTGTAAATTGGATCTTTACTATGCTAGGAGAAACAGGCACCCGCAAAGCCACTTATGCAATACAAGTTGCATGTTAAGCGTGGAGCAAGTCTCATGAACGATGTCATGTAAGGTTAGCCCGGGCCGCTTCATCCCAACATACCGCAAGATGCAAAGTACACAAAAAGCAATCTACAATAAAAGCATCAACGCTCACAATGACCATTGTGTTCTACTCGTGCAACAGATCTACATATAGACACGGCTCTGATACCACTGTAGGGGTTCGTAGCATGGAAAACAAAAATTTTCTATCGCATACAAACAAACAAGCCAAGATCTATCTACTAGATTGTAGCAACGAGTCGATGGAATAACTCACCCTCGAAGATTCCAAAGTGTTTAACGAGAGCAGATTCTCGTGGGTGATGTAGTCGTACTCTTTCCGATCTCAAGATCGTGTAGACGATCCTTCCGGCGCCACGTTCCAGCAGCGCCCCTGCAGTCGGTCACACGTTCGGTACTCGACGAAGACCTTCCTCTCCCTTGTTCCAGCAGGCAGCGGAGGTTGTAGTACTCTCCTCGCGATTCCGGCAGCACAACGGCGTGGTACCGGAGGTAGAGGGGAGATCCCGCAGGGCTTCGCCTTAAGCCGGTGCGAGTATGGTGGAGCTTATGAGAGAGGCTATTAGTGGTCTAGTGATTAGACACACCAATTAGAGGGCTCTAAACCAATTAGAAGGCTCTAAACCAAAATAGCTCTAAACCGGGGTTTAGATCTAGGGTTTAGGTTTAGAGGGTAGGAACTAGTAGTGTCTAGAGAGGGGAGCCCTGCCCCTCCCTTTATAGGTGGGAGGGCCGGCCAAGGGGAGGGGAGTCCCTCCCCAAGTCGGCCTTGGGAGGCGCCGGCCAAGGGGAGGAATCCCTCCCCAACTCGGCCTCCACCTCCTCCTCTTTCTCCTCTTTCCGAAAACTGGCAGTTTGACCGAAAACTGGCAGTTTGACTTTTTCAATTAGGATTTGAATTAACCCTTTATTTCGGACAGCGAGAACACTTAGTACATGATGCAATCATTCCAACATGCAATGACACATTCATGTACCCCTTCCCCCCCGGAGTGCCGGACATTCCGGGACCTTCTAGAATGTTCCCGATGAAAACACCGGAACCATTCCCCAACTCCGAAACGGGACTTTCCTTATATGAATCTTATTCTCCGGACCATTCCGGATCACCTCGTGATATCCCGGATCCCATCCGAGACTCCGAACAACATTCGGTCTCTTTCTCATAATACCATAACTACTCAAACAACGTCGAATCCTTAAGTGTGTCTCCCTACGGTTCGTGAATTATGCAGACATGATCGAGACACTTCTCCGAACAATAACCAATAGAGGAATCTGGAAATTCATATGGCTCCCACATATTTCTACGATTACTTTGCGATCGAATGAACCACTTACATACGATACCAATTTCCCTTTGTCTCACGATATGTTACTTATCCGAGGTTATGATCGTCGGTATCTCTGCATACCTAGTTCAACCTCGTTACTGATAAGTACTCTTTTCTCGTTCCCGTGATATGTGATCCCTTGTGACCTAGTCACATGCTTGCAAGCTAATTGGATGACATTTCACCGAGAGGGCCCAGAGAATATCTATCCGTCATGTGGATGGACAAATCCCACTCTTGATCCATGTGTTTCAACCAATACTTTCCGAACGATTAATGCCACCTTTATAGCCACCCTGTTACGGTGTGGTGTTTGATGACATCAAAGCATCCATCCAGTAAAGGTGATATGCATGATCTCATGGTCGAAGGAATTAGGTTACTATGTATCAGAAAGCATATAGCAATTGAACTATTGAAATGACTTGATCTTTATGCTACGCTTATCTATAGGAGTATGTCCACCATATCATTCTCCTAACGATATGATCTTGTTGTTAATAACATCTCAATGTTCATGATAGGGAAACCACAATCATCTATTAACCAACAAGCTAGTGAAGTATAGAGGCTATACTAGGGACTTCAATTTAAGTTTACAATTCACACAAGTATTAATGTTTCCTTGTTAATACTATTATAGCATGAATATAAACATTTATCATAAACACAAAGATATAATAATAACTATATTTATTATTGCCTCTAGGGCATATCTCCAACAGAAGTTTGCATACCTTGTTAGCATCTTTAGGATCGACAAAACCTTTGGGTTGCATCATATACAACTCTTCATCAATGTCTCCATTGAGGAACGCTGTTTTGACATCCATATGCCATATCTCATAATCATAATATGCAGCGATTGCTAACAAAATCCTCACAGACTTTAGCTTCGCTACTAGTGAGAAAGTCTCATCGTAGTCAACTCCTTGAATTTGTCGAAACCCTTTTGCGACAAGTCGAGCTTTATAGACAGTAACATTACCATCAGCATCTGTTTTCTTCTTGAAAATCCATTTGTTCTCGATAGCCTTTCGGCCATCCGGTAAGTCCACCAAAGTCCATACTTGGTTTTCGTACATGGATCCAATTTTGGATTTCATGGCTTCTTGCCATTTATTGGAATCTGGGCTCATCATTGCTTCCTCATATGTCGCAGGGTCATCGGTGTTGTCCACCAACATGACACTCATAACAGGATCATACCAATCAGGAGTGGTACGAGTTCTCGTTGACCCGCGAGGCTCTGCAGCAACTTCAACCGAAGTTTCATGATCATCATCATTAGCTTCCTCTCTTATTGGTGCAGGCACCACAGGAACTTCTTCTGGTGCTGCGCTACTCGCAAGTTCGAGAAAAGGTTCAACAACCTCGTCGAGTTCTACTTTCCTTCCAGTCACTTCTTTCGAGAGAAATTCCTTCTCTAGAAAGGATCCATTCTTGGCAACGAAGATTTTGCCTTCAGATCTATGATAGAAGGTATACCCAATAGTTTCCTTTGGGTATCCTATGAAGACGCATTTTTCCGCTTTGGGTTCAAGCTTGTCCGGCTGTAACTTCTTTACATAGGCTTCGCAACCCCAAACTTTAAGGAACGACAATTTAGGTTTCTTCCCAAACCATAATTCATACGGTGTCGTTTCAACGGATTTAGATGGTGCCCTATTTAAAGTGAATGCGTCTGTTTCTAATGCATAACCCCAAAATGATAGCGGTAAATCTGTATGTGACATCATAGAACGAACCATATCTAAGAGAGTTCGATTACGACATTCGGACACACCATTACGCTGTGGTGTTCCCGGCGGTGTCAATTGTGAAAGTATTCCACATTTATTCAAATGCTCGCCAAACTCGTAACTTAGATATTAACCTCCATGATCAGAACATAGAAATTTAATCTTCCTTGTTACGTTGATTCTCTACCTCACTTTGAAATTCCTTAAACTTCTCGAAAGTTTCGGACTTATGTTTCATGAAATAGATATACCCATATCTAGTCAAGTCATCCATGAAGGTAAGAACATAACGATAACCACCGCGTGATGCTACACTCATGGGACCACCCACATTGGTATGTATGATTTCCAATAAGTCCATAGCTCGCTCCATCATACTAGAAAATGGAGTCTTAGTCATTTTACCCATCAGACATGCTTCGCATCTTTCAAGTGATTCGAAATCAAGTGATTCAAGAAGTCCATCGGAATGGAGTTTCTTCATACGCTTCACTCCAATGTGACCAAGACGACAGTGCCACATATAGGTCAAATTATCGCTCAATTTCAAACGTTTAGCTTCAATGCTATTAATATGTGTATTTCCACTATCGAGATTCAATAAGAATAGACCATCTATCAAAGGTGCATGTGCATAAAACATATTACTCATATAAATCGAACAACCATTATTCTCGAACTTAAACAAGTAACCGTCTCGCAATAAACAAGATCCCGATATAATGTTCATGCTTAACGCAGGCACCAAATAACAATTATTTAAGTATAAAACTAATCCCGATGGTAGATGAAGAGGTAGCGTGCCGACCGTGATCACATCAACTTTTGATCCATTTCCAACGCGCATCGTCACCTCGTTCTTCGCTAGCTTCCGTTTATTCTGCAGTACCTGTTTCGAGTTACAAATATGAGCAACCGAACCGGTATCAAATACCCAGGCACTACTACGAGTACTACTGAGATACACATCAATAACATGTATATCGGATATACCTTTCTTATTGATGTTGCCGTTCTTCAAATCCACCAAGTACTTTGGGCAATTCCGCTTCCAGTGACCCTCTCCCTTGCAGTAAAAGCACTCAGTATGAGGCTTAGGTCCAGCCTTGGTCTTCTTCGTCGGTGCGGCAACTTTCTTACCACCCTTCTTGAAGTGTCCCTTTTGCTTAGACTTGCCTTTCTTGAATTTGGTGGTCTTATTGACCATCAACACTTGGTGCTCTTTATTGATCTCCACTTCTACAGATTTCAACATGGAGAAGAGTTTTTGCAACTGCTTGTTCATGCTTTGCATATTGTAGTTCATTACAAAGTTCTTGTAACTTGGTGGAAGTGATTGGAGGACACGGTAAATCCCCAAAGCATTAGGAATCACTATACCCAAGCTTTGGAGTTTGTTTGCGTGCCCAGACATCTTAAGCACATGCTCACTGACAGAGCTGCCCTCTTCCATCTTGCAGTTAAAGAACTTTTCAGAAGCCTCATAACTCTCAACTGCCGCGTGAGTCTCAAATATCAATTTCAGTTCACGGACAATATCATGTGGGTCTGAGTTCTCAAACCTATTCTGAAGCTCCGATTCCAAACCATACAAGATAGCACACTGAACTGTGGAGTACTGATTCTTCCGAGTGAGGTAAACATTCTTTACTTCATCGGTAGCATCAGCTGCAGGCGGGTCACCCAACGGTGCATCCAGCACATAGGTCAAATTACCAGCATTGAGGACAATCCTCAAATTGCGGAACCAATCCGCGAAGTTGCTTCCATTGTTTTTCAACTTTTCTTTCTCTAGGAACGCATTAAAATTGATGGTAGGGGACGCCATTGATCTACAACATATTTGCAATAATTTAGACTAAGTTTATGACAAATTGAGTTCTAATTAATAGTTAAATTAATCTAGGTGAAATCCCACTCAAAACAATATCCCTCACATTGTTTTAGTGATCACACGAACCAAATCCACCACATCAAAACCGATCATCACGAGAGTTGATGTAGCTTCAATGGCGAACAATCAACATGTTCATCATATCTACTATATGATTCATGCTTTACCTTTCGGTGATCCGTGTTCCGAGACCATGTCTGTACATGCTAGGCTCGTCAAGATCAAACCTTAGCTTCCGCATGAGCAAATCTGGCTTGATCACGTTGTATAGACTTGCAAAATCTAACACACCCGATCATCACGTGGTGCTTCGAAACAACAAGCTTTAGCAACGGTGCTTACTAAGGATGAACACTTTAAAACTTGAAATTTATGTGCATGAGGGATCATCTTATAATGCTACCGTCGTTAACTAAGCAATACAAGATGCATAAAGGATTAACATCACATGCAATTCATAATATGTGATATGATATGACCTTTCTTCTTGTGCTTCCGATCTCCATCTTCAAGCACGAACATGATCTCCATCATCACCGGCATTGCATCAAGGTCAATGATGCTGCTCCATGGTTGTCGTCCACCAGTTTCAACTATTATAACTATTTTGAATAGACACGCGGGTCTTAATAGAAGTTAAAGACAACCATATGGCTCCTTCCGGTTGCCAACTTACAATAAGGAACATTGCATACATCAAATATAATCACAATCATGGCCATATCACATCACAGCACACCCCTGCAAAACAAAGTTAGACGCCTCTAATTTTCTTTGCATATTTTACGTGGTTTGGGGATTTCAATAAGTGTCGCTTTAACTTATTCCGGATCGTGTAAACGATCCTTCCGACGCTGTGTTCCGGCAGCGCTCCTGCAGTCGGTCACACGTTCGGTACTCGATGAAGACCTTCCTCTCCCTTGTTCCAGCATGCAGCGGAGGTTGTAGCACTCTCCTGGCGATTCCGGCAGCACGGCGGCGTGGTACCGGAAGTAGAGGGGAGATCTCGCAGGGCTTCGCCTTAAGCCGGAGCGATTATGGTGGACTATGAGAGAGGCCTTGGTGATCTAGGGTTTAGAGGCACCAAGGAGAGAGGGCTAGGCCGGTGTCTAGGGAAAGGGGAGAGCCCCAAGTCGGCGGCTAGGGCAAACCCTAGGGCGGCGGCGGCTGCAGGAGGGCCGGCGGCTAGGGTTAGGGTTTTTGGTGGAGCAAGGTGTGTGTCTAGAGGGGCACCCCTGCCCCTCGTTTTATAGGTGGGAGGGCGCTGGCCAGGGGAGGAGAGTCCTCCCCCAAGTCGGCCTCCTTGGACGGCGGGTGGAGGGAGAGGAACTCCTCCCCAAGTAGGTTTCCTACTCTCCCTCCACCAAGCAAAACTGCCGTTTGACTTTTCAAATTGGCGTTTGACTTTTCAAACTAGGATTTGATTTATCCCTTTATTTTGCCCAGCGATGACACCTAGCACATGATGCAACCATTCCAACTTGTTATGACACATTCATATACCCTTCCCCTTCGGAGTGCCGGACCTTCCGGAACCTTCTAGAACATTCCCGATGAAGACACCAGAATCATTCTCCAACTCCGAAACAAGACTTTCCTTATATGAATCTTATTCTCTGGACCATTCCGGATCTCCTTGTGATATCCCGGATCCCATCCGAGACTCCGAACAACATTCAGTCTCTTACTCATCATTCCATAACTACTCAACAACATCGAATCCTTAAGTGTGTCTCCCTACGGTTCGTGATTTACGCGGACATGATCGAGACACTTCTCCGAACAATAACCAATAGAGGAATCTGGAAATTCATATGGCTCCCACATATTTCTACGATTACTTTGCGATTGAATGAACCACTTACATACGTTACCAATTTCCCTTTGTATCACGATAGTTTACTTATCCGATGTTTTGATCGTCGGTATCTCTGCATACATAGTTCAACCTCGTTACCGATAAGCACTCTTTTCTCGTTCCCGTGATATGTGATCCCTTGTGAACCAGTCACATGCTTACAAGATAATTGTATGACATTCCACCGAGAGGGCCCAGAGTATATCTATTCGTCATATGGATGGACAAATCCCACTCTTGATCCATGTGTCTCAACCCATACTTTCCGAACAATCAATGCCACCTTTATAGCCACCCAGTTACGGTGTGGTGTTTGATGTCATCAAAGCGTCCTTCCGGTGATGGTGATAAGCATGATCTCATGGTCGAAGGAAATAGGTTACTATGTATCAGAAAGCATATAACAATTGAACTATTAAAATGACTTGATCTTTATGCTATGCTTATCTATAGGAGTATGTCCATCATACCATTCTCCTAACGATATGATCTTGTTGTTAATGACATCTCAATGTTCATGATAGGGAAACCACAATCATTTATTAACCAACAAGCTAGTATTATGAAGAGGCTTTACCAGGGACTCTAAGTTCGTTTACAAATCACACAAGTATTAATGTTTCCTTGTTAATACTATTATAGCATGAATGTAAACATTTATCATAAACACAAAGATATAATAATAACTACATTTATTATTGCCTCTAGGGCATATCTCCAACAGTCTCCCATTTGCTTACATTGAAGCCCTAGTGGACTCTGCCATTCAGATGGAAGGCAAGATCAACCAAGCTAATGAGAACCGCAAGCGTCGCATGATGCATCAACCAGGAACCCATCATACCCCGAAGCATCGCCCCAACCAACCTCCAGGATTTGCCCCAAGAACCAATAGACCCCCTATGAACCGTCCGATCTATCCCAACCATGGAGGAGGAAACCCAAGGCCCGGAGGAAATCACAACAACCCCGACAACCCCAGCAATTTCAACTATGCATCGCCTAAGTTCAACAACAACAATGTCGCCAGCAACACCAACACTGCCCCAAGGACTGGAAGCAATGTTTTGCCTGTTGCAGCAAAGGACAAGTCTCAGGTGACTTGTTATGAATGTGGAACCAAGGGTCACTATTCCAATGAGTACCCCAAGAAGATTTCCGCAGCCCCCAATGCAAATGCCCCAGCTCAGCAGCAGCGTCTTGTTAAGCCTGGAAGAAGGTTTTCCCCAGGGAACTCGCTCAATCGCAACAGCCGTCTCTTTCTCATGCATCCTGAAGAAGCCCAAAAAGCGCCAGATGTCGTGCTGGGTATGTTTTCTGTTAACTCAGTACTTGCAAGAGTGTTGTTTGATTCTAGAGCATCGCACTCGTTTGTTACGAAAGAATTTGCATGCACTAGTAAGATTCAACCCACCAAATTGAAGCATGTTATGATAGTTCAAATACCGGGTTCAACCACTAAAGCTAGACAAATTTGCAATGTCGTACCTATCCGAATCCATGGCATAGATTTTTATGCTAATCTAATAGTACTCGGAACTAAAGGTTTGGAAGTAGTACTAGGAATGGATTGGATGTCGAAACATAGAGGATTAATCGATTGTGCCAAGAAAGCCATAACCATGACCAGTCCCGCTGGAATATCAATCGAGCATGTATCAGAAACCTTGCCCTGTCAATTCAAGTGCAACAAGAGTCTAGCCCAACCAACCATTGACTAGGTCAGAGTAGTCTGTGAATACCCCGATGTATTTCCAGATGTTTTGCCCAGTATGCCCCTAGATCGGGATATCGAGTTTATCATTGAACTAATCCCTGAAACAGGACCCATAGCCTAGAGACCATATAGTATGAACCCGTCTGAATTAGAGGAGCTGAAGAAGCAACTGGATGCTATGCTGGCGATAGCATTGATTCAACCAAGTGCATCATCATGGAGATCACCTGTCTTGTTTGTGGATAAGAAATATGGAGGTAACCGTTTGTGTACGGATTATCGGAAGTTGAATGATGTCACCATCAAGAACAAGTACCCACTATCGAAGATCGAAGACCTGTTTGACTGGTGCCAAAGTGTTTTCTAAGATTGATCTTAGAACTGGTTATCATCAACTTAAGATTCGCGCAGAGGATATTCCAAAGACTGCCTTTACCACGAGATATGGACTATACGAGTATAATGTCATGCCTTTTGGATTAACCAATGCCCCCGCTTATTTCATGAACCTCATGAATAAGATTTTTATGGACTTCCTGGATAAGTTTGTCGTTTTTTTCATCAATGACATTCTGATCTATTCCAAATAAGAAGAAGAACATGAGTTACACCTAAGGACCATCCTTGGAACCCTTAGGGAGCATAAGTTATATGACAAGTTTAGCAAATGTGAATTTTGGTTACAGGAGGTAGGATTCCTCGGACATAATGTATCAGCCGGAGGAATTGCCGTTGACCCTGCAAAGGTGAAGGATGTTGAAGATTGGCAAGCCCCAACCACTCAAGCCCAAGTTCGTGCATTTCTCGGATTAGCGGGATATTACCGCAAGTTCGTAGAAGGATTCTCGAGTATCGCCAGACCCATGAACCAATTGTTGAAGACGGATAAGAAGTTCGAATGGACGGACAAATGTGAAGCGAGTTTTCAAGAACTCAAGAGGAGATTGATTTCAGCCCCAATCTTGATCATGCCAGATATTACAAAGCCTTTTTATGTGTATTGTGACGCATCCAAGATCAGTCTCGGATGTGTGTTGATGCAAGAAGGAAAAGTTATATCTTATCTATCCCGACAACTGAAGCAGCATGAACAGAATTATCCAACCCATGACCTTGAACTAGCAGCTGTAGTTTTAGCCCTAAAGACATGGAGGCATTACCTTATGGGAAACTGTTGTGAGATTTATTCGGATCACAAGAGCCTGAAGTATATATTCACTCAGAAGGAGCTGAATATGAGGCAGATAAGATGGATAGAACTAATCAAGGACTATGATCTAGACATTCACTATCACCCCGGTAAAGCCAATGTGATAGCAGATTCCCGTGCCGCTTGAACTCCATGATTCTGAAGGAGCAACCAAGTTTGCACAAAGAGATGGAAGATTTTAGAATGGAATTAGTAAGTGAAGGATTTTTGGCTAGCATAGTACTTCAACCCACTTTGATCAGTCAGATCAAGGAGGCGCAAAAAGGAAATGCTAGTATCGACAGAATCAAACGTCGCATCGGTACATGCAAAGTACCCGGATTCACCGAGGATGAAGAAGGAGTTCTGTGGTACAAAGGACTTCTCTGTGTACCAGCAGACTCCGAACTGAAGCATGATATTTTGAAAGAATCCCATGATACTCTTTATTCTATCCACCCTAGAGGAACAAAGATGTACCAAGATTTAAAGGAGCAATTTTGGTGGCATAAGATGAAGAGAGAAATCAGAAGCTACATCGCCAAGTTTGATATTTGTTAGAGAGTCAAGGCGGGACATCAGAGACCCGCAGGACTGTTGCAACCACTACAGATTCCAGAATGGAAATGGGATTCTGTTGGAATGGACTTTATCACCGGATTGCCTACATCTAGTAGGGGAAATGACTCTATTTGGGTCATAGTTGATATATTGTCCAAGGTACCCATTTCTTACCAGTCAAGACCACTTACCAGAGCTCGAAGCTAGTGGAGTTATACATCAATAGAATCGCCAGTTTGCACGGAGTCCCCAAGAACATCGTGTCGGATCGAGGAACTCAGTTTACCTCGAGATTTTGGAAGAAAGTCCAAGAAGGATTGGGAACCTGACTGGATTTCAGCACAGCTTATTACCCTCAGACCGATGGACAAACGGAGAGAGGAAATCAAATACTCGAAGATATGTTGAGAGCCTGTGTGCTGGAGTATGGATCTAAATGGGAAGACTGCCTGACTTTTGTAGAATTTTCTTACAACAACAGCTATCAAGCTAGTTTGCGAATGGCCCCATTTGAATTCATGTATGGAAGGAAGTGTCGTACCCCTTTGAATTGGTCGGAAGTAGGAGAGTGTCAGATTTTCGGACTCAACATCCTACGAGAAGCAGAAGATAAAGTGCACAAGATCTGTGATCACCTCAAGACCGCCCAATCCAGACAGAAGAGTTATGCCAACAAGAGACGTCGAGACCTCGCTTTCAATATCGGAGATTTTGTGTATCTCAAAGTATCGCCTTTGAAGGGAATGCAGCGTTTCCAACTCAAAGGAAAGTTAGCCCCCAGATATATAGGCCTTTCAAGATTCTGAATCATCGAGGAGAAGTATCATATCAGTTGGAACTGCCAGAGGAGATGTCAGGAGTACACAATGTGTTCCATATATCGATACTTCGCAAATGCCTTGAAGTTCCGGAGAAGACTGAAATTTTCAAGAACATTGATCACCGCACCATAGAGATCAACGATGACCTGACGTATACCGAAGTACCCATTCGTATTCTAGAGGAAGATTTCAAAACCACCAAGACCTGAAGCATCAAGTTTCTCAAGATCCAGTGGAGCAACCACACAGAAGAAGAAGCTACCTGGGAACGAGAAGACTACATGAAGACGAAGTTTCCCGATCTCTTTAAATCCTAGTTTTCTTTTTCTTCTTTCTCAAAACTCGGGACAATATTTTGTTTAAGGAGGGAAGGTTTTTAAGATCCCAAAAATATTGAACAAGGTTATCAAATTCCAATCACCAAAATTAGGGTTAACAAAAACTTTGGTTAATTAAATCATATGAATGCATGTGTGTATGTGATGATTGTATGGATGCATGAATGGACTTGTGTTATTGTTCTAAATAGCAAGGAATGATTTAAAGATGAAAACAAAATTATCTACATCAAATCAAAAGAAGAAACAAATCAAGAGAAAATAAAAACAAACCAAATAAAGCAAATGGTCATTTTTGCCAATCTTGCTCACTAGGCCACTTTGAGTGTTCCTAGTCCAAGATTTCAAACAGAAACATTTCCATTTCTTTTCACCCCTTGCTAGACCAATTAAAAGTGAACCCAAGCCCACCTTTCAAACTTACAGAAACATTTGGAAACGTAATTCAAATGACAATTCAAAATTGAATCTATATCATATGGGAAGATCACCATTTCTCAAAACCCAACCAAACCAGTGCACCTTGACAAATCTAATCAACCAGAGACTACCTAAGATGTGACCAGTACACTCACCAAGTTTGAACCTAAAATTCAAATTTGAATTTCTTCTGGCCATTTCATCAAACACTTGGAGATAGAAAATCAAACTGGCCAAACTTCACTGTTTTGAGCAGTAATTTGGCTAAGCATTGTTCACCATTGATCACACCTGTCTCCCCCAGTGCCAACCAGTGACTTGACCACACATAGCACCTACCCATTGCACCATGCCATGCCAACCCGAAGGCACCCTTGCCAGCCGACCATGGCTAGCTAGCCAGAGCAAGCACCAAGCCTAGCCACCATGTCTGGGACACTCACCACCGTCCACCGCCACCCCCTGTCCAACGCCAACGAGTAGCAAGCCACTGGACCACTCTAGAATCGTCGCGCCCTATGCCTCTGCGCCATGCCGAGAGTGTGCCAGAGCGCCACCCGTGACACACGCCCACAGACCGCGTGTTGCCCTCGCCGCGTGCCAGCATGATCACCACCACCCCAGCAACCCCGCAGACACGCCCGTTCATCGCCGCGCGACCAGGAGAGCCCGTGCACCATAAAACTTCCAGTCGGACCCGCCCAGAGCACCGCGACGTTCCGACCGTCTCGCACCGCCCCACGTCGTGTAACCACGCCATCGAGCTTCGCCAGGGAGCACAACACCTTCCCCTATCATCGCCCATGCCTTTAGCTCGCTATGTCGACGACACCGACGAGCTCAGCCCGCGCCCTTCGGTCCCCTCGCTGCACTATAAATAGAGGCCACCCCATTTGAACTCAGCACACCATCTCACTCCCCCCTCTCTCAGAACCACCCCTACTCATTCCCGGAGCAAGGCGAGCAGCACATCACTGGAATTTGTCTGGAGTCTACCACGGAGAAGGAAGAAATGAGCCGTTGATTAGAGCCGCCCTAGGAGAAGCCGCCGGTACCAGGAGGTTCGCCGTCGTCGACTTCATCGTTCTCCCCCATCGCCGACCCTCGCCTGAGCCCCGGTGAGCCCCCGTAGACCCCCACTGGCCGCTCTAGGGTTCTGTCTCGCCAGCGTTGCCCGACGGAGAGGATAGGTAGTGGCCGTTCGATTAGAGTTTGATCGTGAGGTCTAGATCACCCCGTACCGCTTCACACCCCCCTGTCTCGTTGACTGGTGGGGTCATTCACTTAAACTCACCCGCGCGCGCTGTGCACCGTGGGCCGTCCCAGTTAACCTCCCTAGCAACCCAGTTAGTTTGAATTTATATTTTCCAATTTAGTTTCAAACCTAGTTCTGTACCTAGATTCAAAAATCAACCCAGGTCGATTCACTAAACCAAATTGCATGAAACCAATTTTGTTAGAAAGGTATTGGAATTATTAATCCATGCCCCTTTGATTAAATTCACTTGGAATTGTAGATCACCTATAGTAAAAATAACAAGGCAGAAGCTTTTTTGCATTCAAACTTTTTTCAAAATTCAACCACAAAAGCTTTTGAGTTGATTCCAACTCTCAAAAATCACATTTAACAAGACCTTTCTGAATATATAAAAATATCTAGGTTTACTTGCAGAAATAATGGACAAGTAAAAAAAGAATGCCCCATAGGACATTCTAGTCACTTTAATTAATTAAAATAACAAGGTTAAACCTTATTAAATTGTGACACCACTTTGAATCACATTCCCAAGTACTGAAAGATATGGTGATGACATGTGTCAACATGATCCCATGTTTTAGTTGGATAATATTAAATCTTAAGTAGTTTTTCAATAAGTAGAAATTAATTTTCTTAAATAAAAGAAATAAAACTATTTTCCTCAATCTTTGTGATGCTTGTGATGATCCTAGATCATCTAGTGAAAACCTTGGTGTGATAAATAAAAGTAGTTAAGTATTGTTTGGTGATTGTGTATCTCATATTTATTTATAGACGCTAGTCGACCAAGGATACGAGAAGGAAGGAGAATACTGCGAGGAATAAGTCGAGGAGAACTTCAACCACTGCTCTTTTACAAGGCAAGCCTATACTTGCAACCTTGCAAGCCTCACTATACAAGTTGCCTTAGCAAGCTAATCCTTGCAAGCTTACACCGCTTGATACCCAATCCTAGTTTTATTTGCAAGCTCAGTTATTTTATTTCTTTATCAAAGCTTTCTCTTGAAGTTTACTTAGTGACCTGTAGATTTTAGAAAGAGATTTAAAGGTAGCATAAAGAGCATAAAACTTGGCCTAAGTTAGATAATCTTGATGTCATCCTGAGGCATGAGATTGAACTTAGATTACTCACACTTGATTACCACCCCTCCTTAGTGTTTACCACCACTTGTAGATGCTAGTGCTAAGCATAAAACTTGATCACTTTAGATGGGCATACTTGGTTAAAATGATTATGAAAACCTTAGAATGATGAGTCATTCTAATGAAATGTTTTGACATGTGTTCTTGAACACCAGATGATTTTGAGGATGAAAATGTTAAGGCATGAGACTTAGCCCTTTATAAAACTTATGGTTGTCTGGATGCGATACCATTCCAATTTTACCGTACAACCACAATACCGAAATTTGGGTAGGGATTGACTGAAAATTTATATACCTTAGTATGGGTTCCCTTGCGATCAAGGTTTGAGCTGAGGCTACCTTGTGAAGATTGTCCACATGTGCAGTTCCCAAGATGACAGTTCGTCATGGTTGGGAGGCCAAACTCACAGGAGAGGTGCCTATACTAGTGCGTGCAATTGAAAGATTATGATTAATTATCCGCATACTGAGTATGGTGAATTCAGGATTATTCCTGACGGATGTATCGAATATTGTGGTGAAAGTGTACCACCTCCGCAGAGTGTCAAACTATTCGAATAGCCGCGTCCGCGGTTATGGACAGTTGGAGTGGCCATACTGTTCCGTCGTCAGATGTTTTTAAAATAACTTATGAAATGATTTGTGATTTGACTTGACTACAACACGGTTGTGTTATCAAATTCAAGTTCCCACTTAGGTGTTATAAAACTTTCAACTAGCTTTCTTTGCTTCTGAACTCAATAGAGGTAAATCTGGCTTTTTGCAAAACAACCTAGAGCCTGGTACTTCCTACTCAAAACCACTTCACTTGTTAGTATTAGTTTGCGAGTACTTAAAGAGTACTCATGGCTTTGTCCCTGGCTATTCCCGTGGCCAGACTATGAAGAGGACTATCAGGAGGATGGACTGCAGGAAGTTTACGACAACTAGGATCATCTTCCATCGTCATCATTGCCTGTGACCATGAAGATGGAGCTTCTCACACGCTACCGTTATTATTACGTTATTCCGCTGCTTGAATTGTATTAAGACTGGATCATGAGATCCTTTATTTGTGTAAGACCTTATGTATGGTTTGTAATGGATGATGTACTGTAATATCCAATCTGTTATGTCTCATAAAAATGGTAATCCTGGGACTATGATGTATGGCATAACATGCATCTGGGATTAAAAAATCCGGGTGTTGACAGTCATAAACAGTAGTAGTCAGTTTGGATTCTAATCAATATGGCCTAACTAAGTACGACTCGGTTTGAACCGGATAAAAGCTGGTCGAGAAACCCAAATACGGTCCCTGTTGTTTAGTTCTCGTGTTGAAATATGGCCTCAGCCCTCAGTAACGAGGACTCCATCGAGTCGGAGTCAGCTGAACACGCGGGGAGCCGCTGATCGATGTCTCTGCACGGCGGTGGTTGTTCTTAGATGCAATCAGCAGGAATCCCGATCGAAGGGGGGCGCTCCCCTTTTTGATCCCTTTCTTGATCACATCCTGCCGCCGTGCCCCCGATTTTGCGACCTGTCTTTGTTTGTAGATCAAGGTCATTGACTTAAGATTCTTGATCCAGGGTGCACGTTGGGTATACTCATCAATACACTCACGAGCGGCCGCCCCAACTATCGGGCAATCGGTGTCGCTGCTGGCGCACATAAGATGGACAACTTGTGCGACCACCATGGCATCGGGAAGAAGTTGGGGCAGGGATAGTTGAGCCCCACCCGTACCTATGCATGGCCAAGGAGGACGCGACGACATCGGTTTACGTGAAAGTCCATCCCAAGAGCAATTGCCGTGCCATGAGGAATGCGAGGACCCGACATCATCCGTGTACACGCTGTCTACGAGGACACCCTATTCAGGCACATTGTCATGGAGCTTTGCATCAATGGCTAGCTCTCCGACATCATCGTGGCCAAGGGGCACTATACTGAGAGCGCCTCCCCGGAGCTTGTCAGGACATGCAGGTACGGTAGCATGTGCCGGTGTAGTTGGGAGATGGGAGGCATGAAGTGTTTCTATCAAGACCTTATGCTACTCCAGAGGTCAGTGTACATACCCTAGAGAATCAAAATTCAATCTTTATTCTAGCTGCTACTGAAGCACATACTGTTCAGCGATAGTAATGAGCAGATTACAAAAAGAAGACATCAGAGATGGCATAACAACATCGTAGATTAGAATATCACATGTCAAGCTATTCAAATCTTAATACTGCTACTAATGTATATAGCTTAGCCGTAATTTATACACTTGTTATCAATGCTTTGGAAAAGAAATGTAAGAGTAGGTTACTTCTCCTCACAAGGTACCGACAACTACCTCACAAAGAGATTTTTAGGAGTGCCACATTCTTATAGAGAGTTTTCTTAATATAGGGCTTGCAATATATTCATACAATGTGGCATGCCAGATATCTCAAAGAAATTTAATTCCTAATTTGAAATTGTGTTACAAAGTTGGCAGTCAGCGGCTCACATTAGAGAAACAAAAAATAGCCACCGAAAAGCTTCTGAATCCTATCATATACTCCTTATGTTTCGCAATATAATCATTTTTAGCAAGCTAATCTGAGTAGTAGTTAAGTTTATAGAAAGGGACCTTCCGAAACTAGAAAAGTAAGCTATAGATTTTTGACATGGTTTATGTATCTCCTATTTGTTGGCAAGATGTTTAAGATTTGACGAAATGTAATCTATAGTTTGTTGTTCATGAGGTTGTCTGAGCAAGCGCAAGGTACAACCTTGGATTAGGAGTAGCAAGAACTTTTTCCTGATATGTGGTTACTTGTTAATTTTTCTTGTACAAGAAGTATGGAAAGAATCAAGAGCTTAACCTTAGGTTCAGATAGATAATAATGATGTTTATTTATGCAATTTTAGTGTAGAATCATATAAAATTATGGAAAATGCTTCATAATGTTAGAATTAACTTAGCTGACAAGTGTGCTAGTAATAACGCTTTTCTGACATGCATGGAATCTCTC
The DNA here is from genome assembly GCA_916181665.1 of Avena sativa. Lineage (NCBI taxonomy): Eukaryota > Viridiplantae > Streptophyta > Magnoliopsida > Poales > Poaceae > Avena > Avena sativa. The sequence goes on from OV702282.1 coordinate 68,554,152, forward strand.
ATCCGAAAGTTAGCTTATGAAATAGACATTGCTACGCGTCCCCCGGGGGATCGATCGTTTTCATCCCCTGGTTCCACAGCCAACCACGTGTCCACTCTTTTTTGGCTTAAACCTGCTTTTGCTATAAAACACCCAATTTTGCTACAAAATAACCTGCTTTTTCTTCATGTAGCAAAAAACGGTTCGGTCCCGAAATACAAAAACAGACTGGACCTCGCCGGAGATTTCGCCAGAGACCTCGCTGACAACCGTGTAGCAAAAATGTTGTGCTAATGTAGCAAAACCGACCTCACTGAAGACTCGTCGAAGACCTCACTAGAGACTTTCACCGGAGACCTTGTAGCAAAAAATTTACGCTAATGTAGCAAAATAATAAAATGGTTGTAGCAAATAAAATATCTTTTTATAGCAAATCTGATCTTGTCGGAGACCTCGCCAGAGATCTCGTAGCAAAATTGATTTCGTCGGAGACTCACCCGAGACTTTCGCCGGAGATCTCATAGCAAGACCTATATACTATGTTAGCAAAAGAACAGAACTATTGTAGCAAAATTTATAGCAAACATTTGTTCATATTTTGCAAAGTCCCACGAAATTATATGTAGCAAAATAATTTCATCAGTGTCCCAAAATTACAGAGCCACTGTAGCAGAAATATGATGCAGAAAATGACGAGCAGCTCAGCCATGGTTTGAGGACAGCCACCACCACGCCTTCATCCCCACTTGCAACAAGCACTGGCCATGGTCTGAGGACAACGAAGGATACATGGAACGACGCCGGCGCGCGGCTATGCGGCGGAGGAGAGCCGGAAACAACGGGACATGAGGAGGCGTCGCGCAGCCATGGATGCCAGCACACGGCTGTGAAGCGGAGGAGAGCCGGGAATATGGAGACATGAGGCAGCGTCGCAGCCATGGACGACGGCGAGCGTCCCAGATAGGAGAGAGGCTGGCCGGCTCGGGGATGAGGGAGATGAAGGCTTCAATCTCCTGGCAGTGGGGAAAGGTGCCTAGCAGCGGGAGACGGGAGGCCGACGACGACGGAGGATATTTCCTCTGGCGGTGGCGGTGGCTCCTGACGGTAGCAGCAGGCCGACGGCGATCTATAGAGAGCGCATGATTAGGAAAGATAAAAGGCAGGAGCACGGGACCCGACTGCGTTACGCACGTGACACACGGAAAAAAAAAGGAACGGGGGGATGCAAATCATCATTTCCCCCGGGGAAGGGGAATCATTTCCCTTATGAAATTGGTTGTTAACTTGCAATGTAGCTGATTCTAACGTGTAGCACATAAGTTCAGTCTGAGCATAGTAGAGGTTATCAATGCAAAACCATGTTAAGAAGGATTGTAATGCACGGTGTTATAGTTGTACTGACCAAAATCATATTTTATGCTGATTTTATATGAAACAATCTATAAGAAGAATCCACATTTTATGTTTATATGTGAGAAAGGTGTGATTATAGAAACAAATTAAAAGACCATAGCACCGCACCGACATTCAACTAGTTTTTCTAATACTAGTAAATGTGCACGTGAAATGCATGTAATATTAAGAAAATTCTTTTGAGATATAATAATGTATTTATAAAATATTTGCATAGTGCTAAAAATTCAAGTGAAGTAACTGTTTTAAAGGTAAGGTGGGGCCTGTCAAGTTATAAATTTTTGGAAAAAACATAATAACAAACCAGAATATAGAACATAGGTGTTCAAGTCAAATTTCCTCATACTGGTGTGTTCTCAACAACGACCGCATCCCTGCACTCAAGAGTGTGACGTCATAGCTAGCCCTACGTCTTGTTTTCCTAAGTGGATTACCTGCCAATAGACAGAAATACAATATTTTAGTTGTTGATAAGTATATCATAGTTCATAAAAAGAAAACTTAGAGCAGATCACAGTCACATGTTTAAGTTGCAGTAATAAAGAAGATAGATCATGTGCTTCAGTAGGATCACTGTGGTGGCCATGTGGAGCATTTCCAAAATTTCATATAAACTAAAACCATTCCGAAAAAAAGGTTAAAAGATAGATTAGTTTAGTCAGGGTGACACCATTGTTGTTCTGAAATATGCATTGCATGTCTAGAGCAAGACACATCATCCAATCGATGGTTCTATGATGCTTACTGCATTTTTTAGACAAAAACACGTGCTTATATTAACCATATAGCTCATGTAAGCAACTAAAGTATTTACAAAACTTGGTGTTTTTTTGGATCTATGCAAAGACCAGGACAATACCACACTAAGATGATTCATTGGCCACATTGATGAATCAGATCCACTATATAAGCTAATGCATCAACCACACTATTTAACTATGGGAAAAATTACTATCAAAACAGTTCACCAAAGTAGCTAACCGAATCATTAATAATAAGAAGCGTAGAACAAGAAAAAGATAAGATGATCATCCATGTTGTTCAAAAGCCACAAATGTGAGAAAACGACATGTATGGTGATGAGCATAAAAATAAGGACATGAGTAATTTCGTATTCCGTATAATAAGTACTTTTATTAACATTTGTTACTGTTCTCAATAAAAATGCATAAATATACATGAGATATGTAGCAAAATATTAATAGTGCCCTCAATCGGAAGAGCTAAATGTCAGCTAAATCAATTTCCGAAGTAAATATTTATGTTTCTTAACGTAATTATTCGACCTTGCAGAACTACAGAAACAATCTGAATGTTGCAGGACTAATGTAAATCGGTTAATCAAAATAAAAAATAATCTCAAAAATATGGTGGACAATTCTAAAGGAAAAGTCTGGTCAAAAATTGAGCATGTCATGAACAGCGACCTAAAGATTAACAAACTTACTAAATTGGAGCCCGGTCAGCGTCGCCGGGGCCCAGCGTTGGAGTGTCCTTCCTGCACTGGAAGGAAATAGGCATCGTTAGTAGCACATGTACGATAGCTGCACAGGGCAGGTGACACAATCTACATTGTTGGTTCAACTTTGAATCGCTATATAAATCCCGAATATGTTCGTCTTCCCAACACATTCTCCTAGTATTTTTAATGAAATTTCTTGCACTAATATAAGGCAATGAAACCGTGAGACCCATAAGTGGGAAGCATACTTCATAATAAAGAGAGGGGAGACCCAAATCAATAAATGTTAGATCAAATTCGAAATCTGAAATTAGCCAACTTAAATATTAACATGAAAACGCCACTGAATATTTTGGTCATATCAGAATTACCACCGGTTCACTACTTGAAAACATGATGGATACCTAACCATTTTACATATCTGAAACTTCGAAAAATTGGTATCATGCCCTATACGTTGTTCTTACAGAAAATCAAACACATAAGATTCTTGCTGAATGAGCCACTGTGGTGCAGTTCTAGCATACGCTAAGAATCTAAAAACAAAAAAATAATTTCAATCGAGCAATACAGATACCTTAGAGGAGCAGACACTATCGAGCTGACCTTGGAGGAGTAACACTCGTACTGGATGTGGACAAACGACAGGTGCACTCGTGCAGCGGAGGCGGCATTACTCGCGTCGTGCAGGGTCAAGCAGACAGGAAGACGACAAGCACTGCGGCGGCTTCTAGTGTGGCAACAGTGGCATTGGTGGCTGCGTGCAGCGTGGTGGGCTCGTGCGGGAGCAGGACGTGCCGGCGTTTGGAAAGGAAATGCGAGGTAGGCCGTGATAAGCGATGGGATGGATTGGGGATGGATTAGGAAGGCGGCGGCGAGTAGGATGGTCACTGTGCCGGCGGTGTAGAGCAGGCGAGCTAGCGTACCGCGGCGGCGGGCAGGATCAATCGAGGACGGCGATGCTGAACCAACGGAGACGATGTAGCGGCGCCTGGCGCAGGGGGCACAGGTTTTGAGTCATTGGGAGTGTCTAGGCGTATGTGGGGTTAAATGCGTCTAACCATGTTTTGGTTTTAATCTGAACCGTTGTTTGATGTTTAGATGGCTCGAATGTTTTGGATCTGCCGGTCTATGTTTTTTATATTAGTGGAGATGTCGTTCTGTGCGTCGGAAATGGTAGATGAGTTCTCTTTTCTTTTGACGTACGTATAAGCTCGATCAATTTAACGAGAACTCTTTTCCCCACGCGCCGGCAGGGAGAGGAAAAAAGAGATCTTGCCCCTTTTGACGCTGGTCTTCGGCAATGGTGGTGTCGTATTCACGCGTGCGTCTTGGTTTCTAGGGAAACGATGATGATATTGAATAAATTTTCTTGCGATCTTTTTTTGATGGATTTGGAGATCATCCTATTCAAACAATGATGGCATGGCGGTGGCGGCATCCTTATAGTGAATTTGTGTCCTTAGACCCTAGTTAAAAAAACCAGACCGGACCGTCGGTCCGACCAGAAAAAACAGGAACTAGTGTCTCTGCTGGTCTGTTAAGCGCACTAGGCCGGATAAGGAGCTGAACCGGAAATTTCCCAGTTAAACCAGTGGTTTTCAGCCGAACCAATTGAAATATCATGGATTCCGCTTTGGGGGGGGGGGGTGAATAGTCGGTTTAAAACTTTTATGAGATGGGCTTAACAATGGCGGAATAAAACTATCATTTTCTTTTGTTAAGCACAAATCCTATATATATACTAAGGTTCATCTATGTGTATCAACAACTTATGCTAAGCAAGACAAGCAACAATGTGATAGTAAGATGTAGATTACTTTAAGCACAAAGACTATCACAATGTAAAGTGCATAAGTAAAGTGCTCGGGTATTGAGATAACCGAGGCACGTGAGGACAACGATATTTTACCGAGTTCCTTCCACAATGGAAGTATGTCTCGTTGGAGGGGTGGGCGGTACTAAGACCACCAACACCACAAAAGGCCTCACCTTATTCTCCCAAATACCCGCTGCATGGCAAGCACCCGTTCTACTATGAGACACTTGAGGGCGGTCAGTGTAACACCCTCGGATCAGCCCTATGCGAGTTTTAGCGATCCCCGCCAAACCGCATAGAAACGATTCAAAGGTGCCTACCAGGAACTTACGTGCGGGGTGAAAAACGAAGTAATACAATTACACATTAGTCCATGATGGAACCCACAGAACAGATATATACAACTCGACTCCATGATTCAAGAATACAGATATACAATACAAAAATTCAAATCAGCCTGAAAACTATACAATATACAAGTATTGATAAGAAGAAAATGAGGCTAAGAGCCCTGAAAAATAACCAATGGCGTCAATAAATCTGCCCAGGCCAAGCCGTAAGTGTAACCCTGCTAACGACATCGATATCAACCTACTAGAACAAAAGGGGTGTCGACAAAGGGCAAAGGAAAAAGAGAGTGGTCAGTACTGAAGACAGTACACGACGAGTCTTAGAATTCAGAGGCTCTCGCCTACCTAGGTATGGTGGGCTGAAGCGGTAGCGCAATATGCACTAATCAATCTATAGAGACTCGATACAACTGTTGCCTATCAGAGAGAGGTAAGAAAGACCTATTTGAAACCAACCTGCTTCTACCACCAAACATACCCTTCCTGGTATTTCCCTCCCGGGACCAAACGAGGAAGTCCTACCGAGGAAACTCACACAGTTGGCAATTTTATTCATTCTTTTCATGATGGTTATCCAACTTACTAGTTCTATCAGATACAAGTCAAATTATAGCAGTAACTTTAGTTATAGTTTTCTATGATCGAGATAATATGCTCCAAGTCGTCCGTAATCGTGGACATGGCTTTTCGAAAAGATTTAACCCTACAGGGGTGCACCAAAGTTTCCACACACACTTCAACCCTTGTTGCCTGATCAATTAACATACTTCCATAGGTATGTCATAGGGGCCTAGGACACGACGCTTTCCCAGACCCAAAGCAAGTACATGGGGGCCACCACAATAAGCTACCCGTAACAAAGTCGGCCGAGCTCCGAAGATGGACCCGGAGGTTGCAAGATCGGCCAAGAGATCAGAGGCCATAGGTATAATCCTCAACATAACGACCCACATCCTAAACAGTATAGTAGTAAACGCTCATCGAGCAACAGATAATAACCATGGAATAACATGGCATGAAAACGTCAAACTATTTTGTGGCCCCCAGTACAATACTTTGAAATCAGGTACTAAGCCGATAGAGGTGCCCACAGACCCCACATGTGGTTTAGCGCGCTCAGTCTCGGAACAGGTGTTAAGAACTCGGGTCCTAGGTGGACACAAGTGGGCGGTTAACAACCAAATATCAACTATTACCCATGGTGCCTCTTCATTAGTTATATCCATTTTAATATTTAAGTATCCAGCTATAATTAAAAAACGATCATCTCCACCTTTGAATATGCCAAACCCCAACATCAGTGAAACATCGATGACACGAAGAAGCACCTGAGCAAGCGACTACGCAAGGCCAACTGTCTACCCAAACAACAGGCAATAGGTGTCCAAGGCAATAAAAATGTTGTAGGGATATATAAAGGGGTACGGAATCTAAAGAATCACAACACAGATAGCAATAGATCAATAGGAGGAACTAAATACTATAAATGTAAAATAGGTAGAAAGGGGGAGAATGCTCGCCTGGAAACACTGCCGAAGGTTTATCCGTCGGGCCGACACTCGCGTGAAGAAGCAAAGCACTAGAAGAAACACCGGATGCACTATTTATTACTACGGCAGAAGATTGGGCATGATGCATGTATGATGTATGACATGGCAAAGGTGCGATGCAATTAGACAATATTAAGCGGAACCAAGATCCCGACAAAAAATTAATAGTTTAATGTTGTTTAGATACCCCCAATTTAAATGCTGCATTAACAAGGCAAAATTATATCATCATTTCGCTACACAAATTAAAATGGGCCAATATAAGACTAGAAAAGCCTGCATATGGTCTTCATATTTAATTATGAGGTGAATCGGTATAATGCTCCCCAAAACCACATGTTGAGATGCAAGCATGAATAATTGAATATGCATCAAGATATTCTATATTCATCAAAAATAGGGGTCTCGGAAAGAGGGGTCACACATAGGGTATCTGCGATATTGGGGTTCACCAAGGGTTCAGGCTCAGGATCAAGGTCTTCAGATTCCATAAGTAGATCTTGCGGTTTCTGTGCCGGAGGTCTTAGCGAACTGGCATCATCAGCACCGGGGTACCATGTTATCAACCTTGGGGTTTCATCAACAATGGTCTTCCGATGGCGCCACGGACGGTGATGGAGGTTCTTGTCACCGGTAAGAGCGGAAGTGGTCTTGGTCATGACGCGGATGTCGAACTTGTCATCGTCGCCGATTGGTCAACGATGAGATGGCCCGAGAGCAACAACACCACACAGTACAGATCTTAGAGAGCCATGTGCCATCATCGATACAACACTCCACGCGGGCACATGACAACAAGATAAACGACAGATCAAGGTCGAACGTACGCTGCAGGAACACGTCCCATGCGGACATTGGCTCGAGCACCTTGCAACCAAGGTGTAGCAGGAGGGAAAAACGGGCTCGGTGAGGTAGACGTGCGTGGCAACCAGAGGATTTGAAGTGGCACGAGGAGGACATGGGATGACCGCATACAGGGCAGCGGCAAGGGGACGCGAGGGAGGCGTCGGGGATGACGGCGCGCTATCCGTGGTTGGTGGCGAGGTCGACGGAGGAGGTGGCCAGGGCGAGTGGCGCGGGCCCCAGAGCTCTAGGAGTTTTCTCCATGAAGATCGTTTGTAGGCTAGCGGAGTTGTTGGCATCCCATAAAGTTTGACACGCATAAAGCCATATCATTCTTATGATTTAGAAGTCAAACTTTGGCATTCTCATAAAAATCGCTAAACATTAATTCAATTGAATAAATCTTTTCAAAGAGAGCTATCAAGTCAATCATTATTTTCTGTGATGTTGAGTGTCTCTAGGAATAAAATTTCAAGACTAAACACTAAAATACCCAAGTCTTTAATTGTAATACTTTTTCTTATTTCAATTGTTTAGCAAATTTTTAGGAAAGACTTGGTTAACTACAAGAGCTGGAACAAAACATACCCAATTAAATACCCATGCAAACAAAAATTTACTATAATATAGAGACTCACTCCACCGATATAACATCTCAACATTACTACTATCTAGCATGGGTTCTCAAACTTCAAAAGTGGGAAGTCATAAGGCATACCTGTCATGTTTGGTTTCACTTCTCTCTTCCCTTTTTATTTGTTTCTTAGAAACTCGAAGTCAATCACTCTCCTGGAAATCAACGATAACTTCGAGGCGGAAAGAAAAAGAGAGAGGGAAAATAAAGATAAACAGAGAAATCTTTTTGTGATTTTTGAGAAGGGGGATTAAAGAATAGAAAATTGGCGGCAAAGCTCAGCTTGTAAATCTCAAACAAAATAAAATAACTAAGATAAAGTGTTGGGGAAACCAACACGAGTGCTTATAAACTCAAATAAAAGCATAACCTCAAAAATAAGTTAAAGCAAATAAAAACCGAAATATAAAATAGATAGAAAAGCTCCCCAAGATTAGGCTTTTGCAAGCCCTTCAAATCACCGTGGTGGGAAAAAAGTTGTAACTCCAGTCCGCAAATTGAGTTGAAAGGTTACTTTTTGTTTCTCGGAGGTTCAGGGTGAGATTGTGCATTCCCTCCAGAGTTCCTCCAAGTTCTAAGAAATCTTGATATGTAGCAAACCGGTTTGGTGGCTGCTGCTCCCGATGAGGGACTTCTTGCTCCTCCTCTTGGTCCTCATCCTCCTCCGGAATATCCTCCTCGGGTTGGTGTTGCTCAACCTACAAGTCATAAATCACACGTACTTCCTTGATAGAGAAAAGATAATTAGGCAAAGGAGCGGGGTAGAGATGCCTAGCTCCAGCAATATGCAGATAATAAACACCACCTCTCCTAGTAAGCATTCCACAAGCCCTCAAAATAGATAAACCAACACGTTGATCACCTAGCACCGGCTATAACTCACCTAGGTCGATGCCCAATGCATTGGCAAGAACAACGATGACGCCTCCACAAGTGGTTGGTCCTTGGCTTTGGTGGGATTGTACTCCAAGTAGCGCACAAGAATTGCACCCAAGTGAAGTGACAAGTTGTCATAATTGAAAGCAGATTTTGCAAGGACTAAGATGTCCTACTCTGTAAGGTTCCCAACCTTTAGTAAGGTAGAGATCCCTGTGTTTACAATGCTAGTCCCTGGATCAATAGCTAGCATCCACAGTTAAGATGTAATATCAAGAAACAAAGGTCATAATACAACTTTATAACCAGGAATAAAATAATTTATTACATCTTACATAGCTCATTTGGCTATCTCATTACAATGCAGCAGAATATAACAATAGCATGGGGTCCTTCATCTTCAAAGTGCCACAGGCAGACATGTTGGTTGTAGACTTGTAATCCTAATCATTAAACTTTACTAACATCAAACAAACCTGCAATATAACAAGTTACAGCCACAAGGGTCAATACATTTGAATTGTATTGGCAAGTGATACTATGGTAGTATAGTGGAGTCTATCATCTATATGCATTTGGCTAAGTGGAGCTTAGGCTTGCATTGCTCAAAATAGATTTTCCTTATCATTTGAAAACACTAAGTTTTTGCTTGACAAAATCTTTCCCAAGGCATCCCCCAATAGAAATTGGTGATCCTTCAACCCTTGTTCAACCACAAGTTTTAACTTAGAAATTGGGATGAGGAGATTCTTGATATATTCCATGTCTTAATGCTCAAATTGTCCTTTGACAGGGACATGGCTAAGTACTTAGATTTTACACTCTGCAGAGGTGGTGCACTTTCCCCACAAGACTTGGTTTCACCAAGACAAGATCTTTCAGAAGCCTTCCCTTAGACCAGAATGGACGCGTTCCAACCTATCAATCCCCTACCACTAACTGTCCATTTGGCTAAGTTATTGCAACCTATATGATCCAGGCAGATCCCATAATTCCAAGTGGCTGCACTTGAAGCTTCTCAACATTTGACATCTCAAATCTCTTTGTTCCTGGGTGGCCATCCACAAGTGAGACACCAAGTTTTCCCCAGCATACTAGACTTGGTAATGCCCAAGTTTTCCCCAGCATACTGGACTTGCATGACCACTCAACACAAACCATTCCTTCCATTCCACCCAGGTGATTCATTCACTTAGTTGTTTTATTAACAAAACACAAGTCCTCAGACTTGGAAATATTTCATAGCATGATTATATATTCCACCCTTGTTTTCTACTAGCTAAGCTAAGCATGATAGTAGTAGGAATCTTAACTTAGGAGAATTCTACTAAGGTTTCATCTATTAGGATTTCCCATGGCATAGTTTATACTTAGCAAAAATTCCATGCAAGTCCTACTTAGAAGTATCACTAATGCATAGTGAAAATAATGGGACAAAACTATGAAGCATCACTTGCCTTTTTGGTAGAGGGTATAAGTTCACTCCTTGATCTTTGCAATGTTCACACACTTCAATCACTACAATTCAATCAAGCAAACAATATTTCAATCTACCATTCAAGCAATTCATCACATAAAATGATAAAAACAAGGCAATGCATGCAAACATGCAAAAGATTGTTTTATTTGTAAAAGTGGTTTCTAATGGGTCATAAACATTTGAAAACACCTAATGGTCATTTTATAAAGTGGCAAAACCATTTGCAAAAGGTTTTACTTCATAAACCATTTAAACCAAATCATTATTTTATGTGGTGAAGAAATGCTTTTAATAAGGCAACATTCTATAGGTTTCACAAAATACGTTTTTGAAACTACAAATTGATTCCTAGGGTCAGTAGGTTCAAAACAAACCATTTGCCAAAGATTTTATCCCCAAAATCATTTTAGAACAATTTTTATATTCTAAACAAGCATACACAAGTTTCTGTAAAAACAAACAATTTAACAGAAGCCTTTTACTAAACAAAGTGCATGGTTGGATAGGGCTTGTTTTTCTGAATCCATTGATATAAAATTTGCAAAATTTGGACGTGTGGTTTGAAAGTTATGAATTTTTCAAGTTTGAATAAGTAATAGATCATTTTCTGGCTTTTATAACAGCTCTAGGCCATGTGTCTGTTTCTGATTGGACAAAAACGGTTCGCACGGATCAATCACTAAGAGGTGTTGCATCTAAGTTAGATCGAGAAGAACAGATCGCATACCCCTTAGGCTTTAAGTGATTGTATCTAAGCCTCGGGATCAAGATCCAACGGTCCTAGTCTAATGACCTAGAACTGGCGGCGCTGGACTCTGAAGTGCGGCGGCGGCGGCCTGGCAGTAGCGTCGCCGGCGATGCAGGAAGCGAGAGCGAGAGAGAGAGAGAGAGAGAGAGAGAGAGAGAGAGAGAGAGAGAGAGAGAGAGGGGCTCACCTGATTCTCTGAACGATGCTGATGCTCAACTGGCTCTCTGTGAGGCAGGGGGCGCACGAGGATGAAGGCAATTTCTCGCCGGAGTTGTCCTCTGGCTCGAGCTCGTCCTGTTGAAGACGACGATGGGGGTACGGTGCACGCCAGAGAGAAAAGGTAGTGTAGTTAGATGCGCGGGGTCACGGCGAGCATGCGCGTGTGAAAGAGAGGGAGAGGGGAGGTCTGGTCTCACCAGCAGTGCTCGTCGGAGCGGAGGCAGACGGTGGCGGCGGTGGTCGTCGTCGTTGCCGAAGTTCTAGGGCGCGCGGGGGCGAGCTGTTGCTACGGGGAGGTTTTCCAGGATATGGGGATCACGCTTGTGTGCACGAGGAGGCGAGGGGCGACGTCTACTGGCCGTAATCGCTCGCGGAGCTCGCCGGAGATAGCGGCAGTGCAGAGCAAAATGGAGGCAGCCTGGTGGCTCTCTGGCAGCAGGGTTTGAGGGGAAATGAAGAGGAGTGGGAGGGGATTTATCAGGCGTGATCACGGGATTAATTCGTCGAGCCATTGCAGCGTGTTTACTCTGAGAAATTAATGGCAGGAAACGGCCGGGAGGAGGGCGTGGTCTATGCGCGGGTGGAGAAGATGATGATGTGGCGTGTGGTCGCTTGGTAGCAAGAGAGAGAGTGTGGGGGTGGGGTCCACGCGTCATAGACTCAGCGGGTGAGTTCTCTGGTTCGAAACGTTTTCTGCGGGAGAAAAGAGGGAGTGGGCTGGACTGGCTTAGTGGGCTGGGCTGGCTGGGCTGAGTCCTTTTATATTTTTTTTGTTCCTCTTTCCTTTTTCTTTTTCCATTTCTTATTTCTATTTTGGTTTTGTTTAATTAATTCAAACACTCATTTGAATTCAAACCTTTGCCAAATTTTGTGAATAATCAAACACTGTTTAATACCACATTCCGATGTCAAATTTAGAATAAAACTTTTATTCTTTAAGTGCCTTTTTAATTATTTAAAATAGGTCCTTTTATTAATTCCTTCAAGATTTAATAATGTTTTTTTAATTTCCATTTGCTAAATCCTTCCAAAACCTTTCAGTAGGTTTTTATTTGTTTAATAGGGTGTCAAAATATTCATCTTGGTTTATTTGGAAAGTATTTAATATGATTCATAAATCATTTGAATTGGGTATTTGTTTTAATTCCAATGGAACTAAATATATTTTTTTAATTCCCTAAATTTTATTTGGAAGATTTATTTTATTTAAGTTAATTAAACAACTTTTATTCCACTTGGGTAAATTCCAAAATACTATTTTCTCATGAATTATATAATTATTCTTATTAGAGATTTGTCTTTATTAAAATAGGGATAGAATGGTTATTGCCATTTTATTTTATTTTGGAAATTCTTTATCTTTTTATTTTATTTGGATTTGGATTAAATTCATTCCATTTGCTTATGGTCTTGGCCAAGATTTAATTTGGTCTTTAAATATTCTTTATTTCATATTTCTTTCTTCATCTTATAAAATCCATATCTTTTTATTTATAGATCCAAACTTGGTGATTCCAATTGGTAAAATCTTATTTGATATTTATTTATCCTTTTAAATATCTTTAGGATTATTTGCTCACCATTTTGTATGGATTTTAGATAAGTACTTTATTAGCTTTGGAAATTACTTTTCCTTATCTTATTTAGATTCATAAGATTTTATCCATGGCTCCAAATTAAGTGAAACCAATTTCTATGGCTTTATAACATTTCTATTTGTCTTTCTTGATCATTTATAAATGTTTGATGATAAATTTTTATATGGATCAAATCCATAGGTTTGGAGATAATTTGGAAATGATTTTCTTCCATTAGGGTTTAGGGTTTGGATTTATTTTCCAAGTGTTTAAGTTTCCAGATACATTCATTGAGGAATGCATTTCTCTTGATTTGGATTTTGTTGGTTTCAAACTTTAATTAAAGTTTGTTCATGATGGGATTTTAAGTTTCCATTTAGAAATAAAAGTTTCTTTTCACCCTGATTTTCAACAATAATTTATTTTATTTATTTATTTTTCACATTACAAGATTTGGAAAATCTTGGGATGTGACATACTCATTGAGTCTTGTAAAATCATTACGCGCAGCAATCACATAGAACAAATAGCGAATAACAAGATGTTGAATATTCTTCCCTCTGCTGACTCTAGAGGTGAAGCTCATTCTATTATAGCAGAGTTCAGGGGAAGGTTCCTTGTTGATAAAAGCTGCACGCAGAGCATTAGGATCACTGTTGGGTAAACCAAAACAATTGCACCATTCATCTAGTGTTAGATAATAATCGTTGTTCATGAGTCGGAAAGAAATCTTATCCTCCCCATGCCATGCTTTGATAGTGCTACTCAAAGGGCTAATAAATTCAATGGTTAACCGACGATAGGTTGGTGCATCATGGAGTACAAAGGTTTGCAAGCCAACTCTATTACAAAGTAAACTAAAATCATCAGAAATACCGAGTTGGTTCAAAGTGACGAGGCAAGCCCACTTGGTTGCCTTGAATTCTCGGTTTTTGATCTTATCAAAATGATCACGGTGGGCTTCATTCTTGAATCGAATCATCATGCGTTCCTGGATGCAGCCCAAGAAGAACTAGCTACGGCAAAAGCACATGTCTGGTCCTCGTGTTCATCTTCTAAAAATAATAAAAGACGATAATATAAAACTTTTTGATCCAATAATGATAGTCATAGCATAATCCTCATCATATCACACTAAAGAATCTCCTCAACATATCAATCTAGGCAAGATAATCATGGCAATAGTTCAAATATAAGTCTTACCTTAGATTGATAATGACAATAGATCAGAGACTCAAATTTGCGAAAAGTAATAGGAGGATCGGAGGATAAACATACCATAGATTACTTGTGTGCGACGAATTCGAACGAAATTGAGCAGGGTGAATATCCCTTGAGGTTTTAAGAGAGTTTGGAGGTAGAAGAGAGAAAAGGACTGTGTTTTTGATGTTTTGGGTACCTTCCCGAGCGTTTAAGTGGCCGGACGCAACTATATGGCGGGAACAAGGTGTTCCGGCCGTATAGTTGTTTTGACGGCAAAATTTTAGGGTTTCCTAGGGTTTCTGTCTGGTGGCTGTAACTATACGGCGACAACTATACATCAAGAAATTTTGTTCCCTCAATATAGTTGGTCATCAAACCTTCAATACTCTGGAATGAAAATTTGTCGATGGGTAACATAACTATACTGCCGCAACTATACGACGGGAATTTTTATTCCCATCATATAGTTGGTCGTTAACCTTTCTGTACACATCAAATTTTTTCTATTTTTTCGAGAATTACTTTTTAGACTGAAACTTAGCACAACCCCTTATTTTGATAGAAAAATGACAGACTAAAATTTCGACCAACTATGGCATATATTAAACTGGAATTTTTAGTGCCACCGAATCTCTTCCTCTCACTGGAGTTTTCTAGCACTCTTTATTTATATAAAACTTAAACTAAAACTTAAAACTTAACTCAAACCTTAATTCTCATGGGTTGCCTCCCATGCAGTGCTCTTTTATGGTCACTTAGGCCATATGAGTGGAACAGCCACTCCAAAGTAATTGGCCTTCAAAGTGATGGCCTCCTTATCATCTTTCTTGGATTTCTTTTTCCTAAGAAATGAATAACAAAAGGATCCCGCGAAGGCAACTGAAGCTTCACGTTCCCTTCATGCAAATTGATTAAATCTTAATAGTTCTTAAGAAAGGACAAATGATACGTTGGAAACGTATCTATAATTTTTGATGCTCCATGCTTGTTTAGTATCTACTTTGCTTTTCTTTGTCTACACTTTGAGGTGTTTTTATATATTTTATGGAACTAACCTATTAACAAGTTGCCACAGTGCCAATTGCCTATTTTCTTCTGTTTTTGGTTCCAGAAAGGTAGAAAATCAATATTCTCGGAATTAGACGGGACAAAAGCCAAAGTCAATAACTTTCCGTGGGGAACAAGAATTCCAGAGGGGAGACGGAGAAACGGGCCAGGGTGGCCACCCCCCTAGGCACAAGAATTCCAGAGGGGAGACGGAGAAACGGGCCCGCGCCTAGGCAGGGTTTGGGCCCCCTGGTCGCCTCCTCGACCTTCCCCTTCGCCTATAAGAAGCCCCCGATGCAGAAACCCTAAGTACCCGATT
Source organism: Avena sativa (assembly GCA_916181665.1). NCBI lineage: Eukaryota > Viridiplantae > Streptophyta > Magnoliopsida > Poales > Poaceae > Avena > Avena sativa. Next base: position 68,569,671 of record OV702282.1, read on the forward strand.
AATATTCTACGAAACCTTCTGCAGTCGCCGCCACCGTTGTCCCTAGATGGGGGGGAGGGGGATCTGAAGTTCTTCCCGGCACCCTACCGGAGGGGAGATCATCCCGGAGGCTTTCTCTCTGGTATGATGCGTGAGTAGTTCCACCTTGGACTATGGGTCCATGTAGTAGCTAGATGGTTGTATCTCCTCCTTTGTGCTTTCATGTATAGATCTTGTGAGCTCCGTTCATGATCAAGATCTAATCTATTTGTAATCATGCATGTTTTGTTTGCGGGGATCTGATGGATATTGAGATTATTATGTCAGACTAATTAATAGTTTTGTATTTATGATAATATCATGTCTGTGTTGTTTGTGATCTTGCATGCTCTCCGTTGTTAGTAGCTATCTTGGCCGAGTAGTTGCTATTGACTCCAAGAGGGGGTATTTATGCTCTATAGCGGGTTCATGCCTCTAGTTTCCAAGGGAAGTGACAGAAATCTCTTCGGTTGTAGATGTGTTGTTGCTACTAGGGAGAAAACAACGGTCTCTTGTTCATGGAACATGTGGATTGTTTACCTTACACACTTTGCTTAAAGAAGTTGTCTGTTGCTTGCAACTTAATACTAGAGGTGGTTCGGATGATAACCTGAAGGTGGACTTCTAGTCATAGATGCAGTTGGATGGCGGTCTATGAATATTGTTGTAGTTCCCAATCGAATCTCATATGATCTCTTTGACTAGTATTGCATTGTTATGCCTTGCTCAGTTCCTCTCAATTGCCCTGCTGTAATTTGTTTACCCTTCATGCCATGTTGTTTATCTAAGGAGAGCACCTCCAGTGAACTATGGACCCCGGTCCAATCTTTACCATTGATACATCTTCCACTGTTACTTGTTTATTTGCTGCAAACCATTACCTTTCACACCATACGTTTAATCCTTTGATAAAGCAAACCGGTGAGCTTGACAATCTCACTGTTTGTTGGGGCAAGTCTTGAGTTTGTGTTGTGCAGGTCTCCGTGTTGCTTGCAACACCTGTCTGATGTTTCCTTCCTCCTTCTGGTTCGATAACCTCGGTCTCTACTGAGCGAAGACTTGCTGCTGTGCTCATCACACCTTGCTCTTGGGGTTTCCAACAAAGTGCTCCCACGTCAAGCACGAACAAGTTTTCTGGCGCCATTGCCGGGGAGGCTAAGGACTTCTTCACTAGGGGAGTCCTTCACTTCCTTTCTCTTTACTTTGTTTTTAGTTTGCTTTGTTCCTTTTGCTTGGTTTTGTTTGCCTCTTTTCAAAAAACCTAAAAAATTAGTCTAGTTTGGTTTGCTTGCTTTATTCAAAAACACAAAAAAATTAGTTCCTACTATAGTTGCCACCATGTCTGGTTATGGACCAATATTTATTTCACATATGGAAGAGATCTCCACTTTTAAGCAAAAAAGTGAAGAGATTTTTAAAGAAGCTTGGTCTAGAATCTCTGCTTTACAGAGGGAAACCGAGCCTAAGATGAGTCTTGGCTTGGTTATTGATATTTTCTACCACGGTATTGCTCTTCGTTATAGATATGATTTGGATGCTGTGGCTGAGAAAGATATTTTGCTATGTACTGTGGATGAAGCTTTTGATGCCATAAAAATGATTATAATCTATGGGACACCTGGCAAGTCTGATTCCTCCTTCACAAATATTTTTGTTAGGTTGAACACTCTTGAGACCAGTATTGCTGCTATGAATAGTTGCTATCACACGCTTAGGGATTACCATGATTATGTTCCCATAAATTTTGAGCCTTCAAAGTGGTTTCCCACAATCAAAGTCTCTATAAATACTACACTTCTTGATGCTCGCTGTGATATCATGTCTGAATTTTTTCTCATGCCTAAAGATATTTATGATTCTTTGAGTCTTTGGGGGCTTTCTGAAGGAGGAGAGAAAATCTCTCTTACTAATAATGCCACCCTATTGCCCATTGGAATAGCTTAAGGTGTGTTTACAAAAATCTCAGGGAAAATGGTGTCTACTGATTATCTTGTTATTGAATGTGTAGGCAAAGGACAGATAACACTTGGAAGATCCCTACTGAAACACCTTGGAGCGGTAATATATGTGGGAAAAGGCATTATGCATTTTGGTCCTCCGGTAAGCAATCATATCTTCCCTAAAGAGAAGAAGAAAGGTAAGAAAGGAAAGAACAAGAGAGGTAATGCTTCATTTGAAAATACTTGATTCTTCTTGCTTCTTGTGCCTAACTTAAAGGCGTTAAAGAAAAGTACTTGTTGGGAGATAACCCAAGAGTTTCCTTGAGTCTTGAAAGTTATTATTTCAGTAATGACCTCTCCTTATCCTTTTTGTTTTCCTTTTGTGCCAAAAATGACCTCTAATGAGAGGGAAGTAAGATTTGGGGAGTTGCTGTCCCAAAACAGATTTATGTCCTCCACCAAAAAAATTCGTGAGGCGTCTATATAACTCGGATTGAGCTGATAATTTACGAATAAATCCCCCAGTATGTTAGATAACTTTCGTTAGTTTAACACATTTTTATTTGAGCAACAGAAGAGTTTAGAAAAAATCGGGTTCTACCTGCTGGTCTGTTTTGACAGATTTCTGCCATTATTTGCATTTGCTTCTTATTGATTCCTTTTTGAGTTCTCTTTAGGTGAATTGAACTTTTTGAAGGAGTTACTTCAGTATCTTGTGTTTTTAGTGAAAATCCTTGCTGTTACAAAGCTTTGCCAGAGGTCTAATATCTTTTGAATAAACTAATGTTGCTAATGAAGATTGTGTGAAGTTTTGTATGAAGGAACAAAAAATTCAGGTGTAAAGAGAGAATGGTATAATGAGATGAAGAATGGACAAAATATCAATCTTGGGTATTCCACCATGTTGTCACCCCAATAAATATCCAAGAGGTACAAGTGTCAAAGCTTGGGGATGCCCAAGACATCCCCTTCTTCATCAATAAAAAGCTCAGGTCTCTCTAGACACTTCGTTTTTATTGTTTCATGCACTGTTGTGTTGTTCTTGGAGAATCTTAGTTTTTGTTTGGTTAGTTTAGTTTACTTGAATAAATTAGTTTGGACCCCCGTTCTCGCTGTGTTCTTTCAAATAAGTTGCTTGGTGTTGGAAATGAGTAGTAAGTTCTTGCTTGATAAGTGCAAGAGGAGCTTGCATTGACTATGAATTAGACTTTAGAATGACATGCTAGGTGTTGTTTTGACCTTATGCTTAGTGGTTACTGCTGTAGCATGTCTTGTTTCAAACAATTGGGATTGCTTAGTGTGCCTTGAAATAATTATGCGTTGTTTTAGCATGCAAAAGCATAGTATTGTGGTATTCTCCTTTGATGCTTTATTTGGGTTGACTTTGCACATGCTCACACCATGTTATGACTTTGACAAGTCACCATAGACTCTACGATCATCTAGTCCTTGACTTGTAGTACCACCCTATGCTTTGATTAGTAATGTTTTGTTGCTCTGCATGATTATGGCCATTATTGCTCTCTTAGTTGGTTGCTCCCAGTATTTTGCTAGTCTCCACTTGTATGAGTAAGTTCTACTCATGCTTACAACTCCCAAGAAACCAAGTTATTCCAAAGTGTCCACTATAAACTCCTATGCATGGTGTGTTACACCATTCCAAGTATATTCTTTTTTCAGCTATCTTCCAATTAAAAACTATTTTGTTATGTGAAAACTTAGTGATTAAAGCCCTCACAAACTTGATGGCACACTTTATATTCTTTGCCCCTAATAAACTAGAACCATTGTGTCATCTATGTTGTATATGCTTGCACTTATACGTTGGAATTAGCAGAACCATGCTATCATGGGGAACGTTTTCAACATTGCACTTGTACTTTGTACTCAGTTGATATCATGCTCTTTTGTCTATGGATGTCACCGGTGTGAAATAAAGAGGGAACTTGTAAGTCCATGGAGTTTGTATTTTGTGTTAGAGAAACGCCTGGGCCGCTAGCCTAAGCCATGCCTAATCATGGTGGAAACTTGCAACATCACCATATTGAGCTATCAATGAAGCATCCTCAATAAAAAGCTATGAATATGGTAAATAAAAAGATCGCTGAGATGCTCATTGTCTACTTGCCTTGTCATTTTGGTTATGGGATAGCACATGTACCATGTGCAAAGGGTACCCCATTGGCAGTTCTCTATGATACACATGTACTTACAATGACAAGAACTTGCAGGTGACTGAAGTTGAGTAGCATGAGGTGTGGCCGTTGTAATCAAGGGACTTGAGATTGCCAACTTATACTTTGTCAAGCATATACTCCATCTTTGTTCACTTTAACCTTAACCACTTCAAGATGCTTATGATAGGGGCAATGAGGGCTGGAAGCTAACAAGTACCATAATTTTTGGAAGCTCTTTTTGAAACTTGAAATCCCTGCTTCCTTTATGAAATGCCTTTCTTCCACCACTATTTGAGTCTCCACCTTCTACCTTTAGGCACCATTAAGAGAGCATAGTTGTCATTCTGTGTGCAGTGTTCTAAAGCTTATTGATTGATGCATATTGTGATATTACTTGTTCTTGTGCTATTTGTTTCCAGTCACTCTTGTGAACTTTGAAGGTGTCCTATGCATCTATTTGCTACTCTACGAGGGACAAGATGATTGCCACTATGCCATGTTTTCTGTATGTGAAACAAAAAAACATTTTTCAATGCATGTTATTCGTGATCTTTGTTTGTAGCCTTTCCTGTTGCATGCATAGTTACTATGTCTTATTGTTAGAACTCCATCTTTCATGCACATTTTTAGAGTTCTTTGTTCCCAGCTTTCAATGCTTGCAAATGGTTTGATCAAGATTGTGATGGTGCATGTCACCTAAAAAATATTCTTTTTATCACTTACCTACCCAAGGACGAGCAGGAGTTAAGCTTGGGGATGCTTGATACGTCGGAAACGTATCTATAATTTTTGATGCTCCATGCTTGTTTAGTATCTACTTTGCTATGCTTTGTCTACACTTTGGGGTGTTTTCATATCATTTCTGGAACTAACCTATTAACAAGTTGCCCCAGTGCCAGTTGCCTGTTTTCTTCTGTTTTTGGTTCCAGAAAGGCAGAAAATCAATATTCTCGGAATTGGACGGGACAAAAGCCAAAGTCAATAACTTTCTGTAGGGAACAAGAAGTTCAGAGGGGAGACAGAGAAGCGGTCCAGGGTGGCCACAACCCCCTACGCGGGGCTAGGGGTGGGCCCGTGCCTAGGCAGGGTGTAGGCCCCCTGGTCGCCTCCTCGGCCTCCCCCTTCGCCTATAAGAAGCCCCCGATGCAGAAACCCTAAGTACCACTATCAATATTCTACGAAACCTTGCGCGTCGTCCCTAGATTGGGGGGGGGGGGAGGGATCTGAAGTTCTTCACGGCACCCTGCTGGAGGGGAGATCATCCCGGAGGCCTTCTCTCCGGTATGATGTGTGAGTAGTTCCACCTTGGACTATGGGTCCATGTAGTAGCTAGATGGTTGTATATCCTCCTTTGTGCTTTCATGTATAGATCTTGTGAGCTCCGTTCATGATCAAGATATAATCTATTTGTAATCATGCATGTTGTGTTTGCGGGGATCCGATGGATATTGAGATTATTATGTTAGATTAATTAATGGTTTTGTATTTATGATACTCTCATGTCTGTGTTGTTTGTGATCTTGCATGCTCTCCGTTGTTAGTAGCTATCTTGGCCGAGTAGTTGATAGTGACTCCAAGAGGGGGTATTTATGCTCGATAGTGGGTTCATGCATCTAGTTTCCAAGGGAAGTGACAGAAATCTCTTCGGTTGTAGATGTGATATTGCTACTAGGAAGAAAACAACGGTCTCTTGTTCATGGAACATGTGGATTGTTTACCTTACACACTTTGCTTAAAGCAGTTGTCTGTTGCTTGCAACTTAATACTAGAGGGGGTTCAGATGATAACCTGAAGGTGGACTTCTAGTCATTGATGCAGTTGGATGGCGGTCTATGTATATTGTTGTATTGCCCAATCGAATCTCATAGGACCTCTTTGACTAGTATTGCATTGTTATGCCTTGCTCAGTTCCTGTCAATTGACCTACTGTAATTTGTTTACTCTTCATGCCATGTTGTTTATCTAAGGAGAGTACCTCTAGTGAACTATGGACCCCGGTCCAATCATTACCATTGATACATCTTCCACTGTTACTTGTTTACTTGATGCAAACCATTACCTTCCACACCATACGTTTAATCCTTTGTTACAGCAAACCGGTGAACTTGACAACCTCACTATTCGTTGGAGGAAAGTCTTGAGTTTGTGTTGTGTAGGTCTCCGCATTGCTTGCAACACCTGTGTGATGTTTCCTTCCTCCTTCTGGTTCGATAACCTCGATCTCTACTGAGGGAAGACTTGCTTCTGTTCTCATCACACCTTGCTCTTGGGGTTTCCAACGAAGTGCTCCCACGTCAAGCACGAACAACCTAATATGATAGGGGCAGTAGCATCTCCAGGCATGTCAACAATAACAACATCAATAAGAACAGGACAACCTTTAATGTAAACTAAAGTATTTTCTTTAATGCCTACTGCTTGTTTATAGGTAGAATCTGCTAGATGTAATTTTAGTCCAGTAATTTCAAAAGAGCCAAGATTTAACTTGTTAAAAAGTCTCTTTGGAATTGTTGAAACACTTGCACCTAGATCACATAGTGAAGCTATTTCATTAGTCCCAATTTTAATCTTAATGGTAGTCTCAAATATATCATCTAGCTTAACAGGCATTTTTTCAGCAATTTTCTTATATTCTTCTTCAAGCTCACGTACCTTTATTGCTAGATGATTAACAAAGTGTTGATACATAGCTTCTTCATTTCCTTCACTTACCGGAATCTTGACATTGATCCTTTTTACAAGATCTTCAACAATGTAGTTTGGCGAAGGAGCATTGCTATAATCAAGTTCTTCGGGCTCCTCCCTTTGGATTCTTATCATCTTGAGCTCTTCAACTGGATTGGGCTCAGCTTTACCTGCAAATTTTGCTAGAATGAGATTTTGACTCTCGGTTATCTTAACTAACTATGCCTCAATGATCCTTGTTCTTTCTCGGAGGGCCTACAAATCGTTTCTCAAACTAACAACTTGGTTAGATAATTTACCAATCATAGCATCATGATTCTCCGTAATTTTGACTAGAATATTGTTTTTCTCATTTTGTGAGTCCATAAAAGATTTAAGAGTTTCTTGGAGACTAGTATTGCTTGATGCCATATTATTATTAGAGCTACCTGCAAGACTAGAATAATGTTTTTGAAAGTTTGGATTATAATTCTTCTTCCAAGAAGGGTTATAATCATTACGAGCTACGAAGTCTACTTCTTCAATAGTTGGTTCGGGGGTAGTTCTTACCGGGGTTTACTTACCTTTAACGGCTAAATAAGCTCATCCAACTTAGCATTGAGTTCTTCGTTCTCTTGAGGTGTGACGGAGTTCACCTTCTTCGTGTTTGATCTTTCCACATGTCATTGGGCATGGTTGTCTTGCATATTGTCTAGCAGCTGCTTTTCTTTGGTAACTTGCTTACCCATAAATGTTCCTTGAACTGCAGTATCTATCATAGACTTAGAAACAGGGTTAAGAGCATTATAAAATAAATGGAGAATTAACCAATCTTCCATCCCATGGCTGGGACAGTTTCTCATGCATTCTTTCATTCTCTCCCATGCAAGCGCTAGTGGCTCATGCTCTTCCTGTCTAAAATCAGTAATATTAGATCTGAGTTGCATAGTCTTTGCAGATGGAAAGAATTTAGTCATAAATGAAGAAGTAGATTCCACCCATGATGCAATAGTATTTCTAGGCAAAGATAGCAACCATTCTTTTGGTCTTCCTCTAAGAGAGAAATGAAATAAGAGAAACTTGACCGCATCAGGGTCAACATCTTTAATGCGCATCATATCACATATTTCACTGAAAGTATTTAAGTGCATACATGCATCTTCTAGAATAGAGCCTCCAAATTGATTCTATTGAACCAAACTTAAATAGTGGGGCTTAATTCATAATCTTTAGCAGCAATTGCTGGCGGAGTAATAGGTGTACGCAAATAATCATTGTTAGGAGTTGCAAACTCCCCAAGATTCTTTTCAGCCATACTTCCTATGTTTTTGTATTTTCTCAAACAAGTACTAATGATGATAAATCAAGAATTAAAATATTCACTATTTTCTGGTTTTTCAAATAAAAACTAAAAGAAAACTAACAAAATAAAAAATGAGAATTAAAACTAGCAAGGTTCCTACTAACCTGACAAAGGTAGCTATTGCTTCCCTGGCAACGGCGCCAGAAAAAGGGTTGATACCTTCGATCTGAATTACGTATGTAGTATAGCTCTTTTTCCCTAGTAGACATAGGTTTATCGAATCCTCAGGAAGCAGAAAGAAAAGTGAGATTACTTAAACGAACCTTCGGGAGTTTTAGATTTCCTATTGCATTTTCATCGGACCAAGAGTTTGCGATCTTGTTGTTGTTGTTGTTGTTGATGACGGAGAGAGAGATGGCCTAGGGTCTTCGGTTTTCACCAGTAGCTGTGCAAAAACATCTGATGGGAATAACAGATAATAATAAAGTACTCATGTAATTGTTAGAGCAAGATAATTATATGTGGGCAGTGCATCCATAAATGTTATCACCTCCGCAACCGCTTATGGCAATAAACTACTAGTCTCATCCATAGAAGAAAGAGAACTAATGATATGCATAGTGATGTCACCGTTAATCCCAAGTAAGTTTCTCACATACAGCCGCACTACCCTTTCTTTCACTGGGGTTCCTATCCTACATATCAGTCGTTACTCACACTCCCTTTACCTGGATCAATCCTCGGGGTCTTGGGTACCTGACAAGTCCTTAGATTGAGGCAAGAGAGGGTACTACAATCATCATGTTATACAAGCTAATACCTGATCCCATCTATGATAAAGAACATGCACAAAAGCTACAATGGCTAGGCCGAAGCCCTTAGCCCAATCAAAATTATTCACACATAGAGATGAAATCGACAATCATAAGCATTGTAATAGAGATCATAGAGTTAATAACAAATAGTCTTACAATGTCGCCAATTGGAATTGAGATCTACTATTACAAGTGGTGGAAGATGGCTATGGTGGTGGAGAAGGGTTTATAGGTTTAGATCTAGATCTATTCCTCCGGCATAATGGCAGGAAGAGTTGAGGATGAAAGAAGCGATGTTGTGGAGTCAGGGGCTTGTTTATTGTCGGCTGAAGCCTCTTTATATATGGGTCCCTTCACGAAAGTTGTTCTGTTTGACCTAAGGAGGTCGGTGCAAACTATACAGCGGAAAATATACGGCGGCGGGCCGTATGGTTGGTCGTTAAACTTGCAGTTACCTCCTCAAGGATCCTGGTTTCTTTGGCGTGTTGAAAATCTCGTATCTTTGGCATTTATGTAGTGATTCCCATCATAATACATTGATGGGGATATGCCTACCGGGGTATACCCAGCCGGACGTTTCCGACTGGCCCAGGAACTGGCGAGTGGGCCTGCAGGACGGCGACTGGATCAAGACCTGACGTGGACCCAAGCGACTGGAAGCTGAAGGCCCAGGAGAGTAGATAGGCCTAGTCGGATTAGGTTAAACGAATACCGAAACCTTAACTGATTCGGTTGAGATATGTAAACCCTAGGGGGGGGTGAGTCTATATAAACCTCCCTACAGGGCGTGTAGAGGGTACGTTCCATCATCCACCCAAGCGACTCGCCGCTTAGCCGTCGAGCTCGCCCCTTTGTACTTCCATCATAATAAAATCTAGAAGGAGTAGGTCTTTACCCTCCGGGGGGCCGAAGCTGGGTAAAACCCTGTGTCTCCGCCCTCATCTTGCACCGCAGATGGCTGGACGCCCTTGCCCTTCGGTCTACTACTCGCTGCCGATTGCAGCGTCTGCCGTGGTCATTGCCACGACAGTGGCGCCCACCGTGGGGCCTGGCCGGTCTGGCCGCCTGTGTGCGGCGAGATCCAATCTGCCCATCAACGAGTCGGTCACCACCGGCCGCATGATAGCGATCGGCGAGATGCTCCAGATCTTGCCGAGTAGCTACGTCCCGGCGGCGCGACCCGTCACGCACAACATGATCTTGCCAGTCGGCACGATCAGTCTCTTCGTCGGCCTCACCGACGTCATCGTCTCGGAGGACTCGGCTCGCATCCGCGAGTCGCCGCCACGCGACCGGCTCTCCGAGAGCCAGGTCCGCACGATCCATCGCCTCGCCTCCGAGTATAACTCAGCCCACAGCGACGTGGCCGAAAACACCGCGGCCGCGGAAGACGCGGCCCTCAACGCCGACGCGGACTCGGCGACTCCGGCGTCACTCGCCGGATCCATCACCGCGGCTTCACCCGCGGGTTCCATCACCCAGGTCTCCAACATGGGAGACTTCGAGGATCCCTCCATCCTTGGGATCTTCGACTTCGACTCCGGGTCGGAAAACTCCGCCGATCTCCGCGACGGGACCGGTCGCCACGCCGCGAGCTACATGGCGACTGGCACCGATCCGCCAGAGGATCCCTTCTCCACCCCAATCCCTCGTAACGCCAAGGCAACAGAGGTCGAGGAACTCCGCCTGAAGCTGGCGGAGGCAGTACACAAGGAGCACGCCGAGCGCGAAAAATTTCGCCTCAAGCAGGTGACGGTGCAGGAGCTGTCACGCTACCACCAGCAGTGAATCTGGTCGCGCCTGAACCCCACCGTACAGGGGAGCGCCCTAAAGTTCGACGACGAGAACTACCCGGCCCGCGTGGCCGAGCGCGCGATCTGCGAGAACGCGCCACCCGGAGGAAGCGCCCGGCCCCCGCCAGGGTCAACGGCGAACGGCGCCCCACCTCCACCCAACCGCGCACCCCCCAGGGACCAGCCGCGGATCGTGGTCTCCTCACGGGAGCGAGACGCGAACGGCCTACCACTGTTCTCCATCCCGATGGACAACCTCGTGGCGGGCCGAGCAGCGGCCGACAACATCACGGCCACCGGTGACGGCGCCCTACAGATCCATTACGTCAGGGCCCTGCTCGCAAAGGCGGTCGAGCAACAAAACGCAGGCGCCGACTCACAGGGTCGGATGTACTCGCGTTCTTCGGGCAACAGAGCGGCCTCAAGCGACCGTCCATTGGCAGTAAACACCCTTAACTGCCTGCCACCCGAACCACTGCAGCTCCAACACCGACCCGCGAACGCGGCACTATCCACCAACGACCCCAGGCCAGCGACCAACTTCGTCGCCGCCAACGGTCAGCCCGTCGACGCCCGCACCCACATCATCAACAACCAAAGCTGGCGCGCACACCAGCCCGACGACCGGCGACACACCCTAACCAATCGCCGCGACGGCGAGCCGATGGGGTCGCTAAGCCGACTCGGGCCCAGGTGCTTCGGACCGATGATCCGAGGTGAAAAATACCCGGCGAACTTCAAAGCGCCGAAGGAGATAGAGAAGTACAACCCTTCGTACGACCCCTCCGTTTGGCTGGACACCTACCTCATGCCGATGGGGATCGCTGGCCACACCGACCTGCTAGCCGCCCGCTACCTCCCCCTGATGATAGAGGGAACGTGCAGACAGTGGATCAACACCCTTCCCCAGTATAGCATCGACTCCTGGGAAGAGATGCGAGATGCCTTCGTCACGCACTTCGAGTGCTCCTACACCCGCGCCACCACCGTCGAGGACCTGGAACGATGCATCCAGGGACCCCGCGAGTCGACCCGTAGCTGGGTCCAGCAGTGGCAAGAACTATGGTACAACGCGGTCGACATCCACCCGGACACCGCGATCCACTGCTTCAAGACCTCGTGCCGCTACGAGCCCTTGGTCGCCAAGCTCAAACGACATTCCCGCACACTCGACAACATACCGGACCTCCTTGAGATCGCCAAAAGATACGCAGAGGAAGACCCAAACCAGGAAACCGACGACGAGTTGGGAGGCCAACGCTGCACGAGCGGCAACGACAACGGGCGACGACCCGACCTACACTACAGCAACACCCGCCTCACTGGAAAGCGTCGCAGCGACGGGCGAGTCGACTTCGTCGCCAACGCTGGGCACGCGCAGCGCGAGCCCAAGAGCTTTCGCCGCGACCGGGGGCAACGCCGCGACGGGGGGCAACGCCGGCTCGCTCCACACCTTCACAGGCTTCAACGTGAAGCGCGAGAAGAAGGTCATCGCCCGCGCCGTCGCAGTCAACGCGGTGGCCCAGGTGGACGTTCCCCAGTTCCTCAACTGGTCGGAGCAGCCCATCACGTGGAGCCGCCAGGACCACTCGCCACGCATTGAGTACCCAGGCCGAGTCGCCCTGGTAGTCAAACCCAAGGTGGGAGACTACTGGCTCCCCAAGACATTGATGGACGGCGGCAGCTCCATCAACATCCTATACCTGGACACCTTCAGGAGAATGCGGATCCCGCAGTCGATGGTCGAGACGACCTACACCATGTTCCACGGCATCGTCCCCGGTCAGAAGGCGTACCCGATCGGCAAGGTCACGCTGCTAGTCACGTTCGGCACACCAGCAAAGTTCCGCACCGAGCGGATCGTCTTCGAGCTGGTACCCTTCGACAACCCCTACCACTGCGTCCTGGGGCGCCAGGCGTTCGCCAAGTTCATGGCAGCGCCCCACTACGCGTACAACGCGATGAAGCTCCCCGGGCCGCGCGGCGTCATCACCATCAACGGCGACCCCGACATGGCCGCCGAGTGCGATGCCAAAGGAGCCGAACTCGCCGACGCCGTCATCGCGGCAGAGACCAACCACGCCGACGAGCTCGCCAAATACGCGAGCGGGGTCAACAACGACGACCCCACCATACTCAAGAAGCCCAATTCGGAGGGCGTCAACACCTCAGCTTTCGAGGCGACGACGCACACCCGCACCGTTGAGCTGGTCCCAGGCGATTCCAGCCAGACGGTGACGATCGGAACGGGCATGAGCCCAGCATAGGAAGGCGCGCTCATCGAGTTCCTCCGTGAGAACAGGGACATCTTCGCATGGAAGCCCTCTGACATGCCTGGTGTCCCTAGGGAACTCGCTGAGCACAAACTCAACGCCGACCCCAAAGTGCGACCCGTCAAGCAGTCGCTGCGGCCCTTCAATGAAGAGCGCCGCCGAGCCATCGCCGAGGAGGTGCAGCGTCTACTCGCTGCAAGCTTCATCCGGCCAATCAAATACTCCAAGTGGCTGGCAAACCCAGTCCTGGTCGAAAAGAAAAATGGGACCTGTAGGATGTGTATCGACTACACAAACTTAAACAACGCCTGCCCGAAGGAGCAATTCATCCTCCCGCGGATCGACCAAATAATTGACTCCACCGCGGGCTCGGAGTCGCTGTGTTTCCTCGACGCCTACTCTGGGTACAACCAGATCAAAATGGCTATCGAGGACGAGGAAAAGACGGAGTTCATCACGCCATTCGGAGCCTTCTGCTACACCGCCATGACCTTCGGCCTCAAGAACGCCGGGGCGACCTACCAACGGTGCATGCAGGAATGCCTTGCGAGCCAAATTGGCCGCAATATCCACATCTACATCGACGACGTGGTAGTGAAGTCCGCTCGCCAGGGCGATCTACTCGCCGACCTGGCAGAAACATTCGCCAACCTACGGAAATACAAGATAAAGCTAAACCCAGGCAAATGCACCTTCGGCGTACCAGCAGGCCAACTACTGGGGTACGTCGTCTCCAAGCGCGGGATCGAGGCGAACCCCACCAAGATCGACACGATCGCTCGACTCGGCAAACCCGAGTGCCTGCGCGACGTCCAGAAGCTGGCCGGGCGAGTCACGGCTCTCAGCCGCTTCATCCCCCGATTGGGCGAAAAGGCGATGCCCCTATACCGCCTGATGCGGAAAAACCCCACCTTCCAGTGGGACAAGGAAGCGGATGACACACTCCGCGACCTCAAGAAGGTGATACTCGCAGCACCGCTACTCGCCGCCCCCGTCGACAAAGAACCCATGCTGGTCTACGTCGCGGCTTCCGAGCGCGTCGTCAGCGCCGTCATGGTCGTCGAGCGGCCAGAGGAAGGAAAGGAGCGCCCGGTACAACGACCGGTGTACTATATCAGTGAGGTCCTCACCGAGTCGCGCCAGCGGTACCCGCAATACCAGAAACTGGTGTACGGAGTCTTCAGAGCACAATGGCGACTGCCGCACTACTTCCAGGAGCACCCGATCACGGTCGTCTCCTCAGCACCGTTGCAGGACATCATCCGCAACCGTGAGGCGACCGGGCGAGTCGCCAAGTGGGCCGTCGAAATCGGCGTCCACAACATCAAGTACGAGCCACGAAAAGCGATCAAGTCACAGGCTCTCGCGGACTTCATCACCGACTGGGAAGAGGCCCAGCAGCCGGAAAAGCTGCCGTACCTCCATTACTAGAGCCTGCACTTCGACGGCTCCAAAAACACAGACGGCGCAGGAGCAGGGATCGTGTTGACTTCCCCGAAGGGCGACAAGCTCCGCTACGTCCTCTGCCTCGACTTCACCCCCTGCACCAACAACATGGCCGAGTACGAGGCACTGCTCCACGGCATGCGAGCTACCAAGGAAATGAATGTCAACCGCCTACGCTGCTACGGAGACTCTGACCTCGTCGCTGGGCAAGTCGCTGGCACCTGCGACACCGTCTCTCCCACCATGGCGGCATACCGCCAAGCAGTGGACAAGCTGGGCGGACACTTCGCAGGCTACTCCGTCGAGTGGATCGACAGGCGGAAGAACGAGGAGGCCGACGCACTCTCTCGTATCGGCTCGGCTCGACTCGCACCACCCGCCGGCGTCTTCCTCGACACGATCACCAAGCCATCCATCTCTCTCCCAAGGGAGATCGACATCAGAGTCCTGCTGCAACCAGAGGCAGCCTTGGTTGCACTCATCGCCGAGCCAGAAGACTGAACTAGGCCGTACATCGCCTACCTGGAGGGAGGCACCTTGCCGGCAGACGAAACAGACGCCCGGATGATAATGCGACGCTGCAAATCCTTCATCATCATCGATGGCGAGCTCCACAAGCGCAGCATGACCGGCGTGTTCCAACGCTGCGTCCAACCCGCCGAAGGATGTAAGATCCTCCACGACATCCACTCTGGCGACTGCGGCCACCACGCCGGAGCCCGCTCTCTGGTCGCAAAGGCTATGCGACACGGCTTCTACTGGCCCACTGCACACGCCGACGCCATCGACATTGTCCAGCGGTGCGCCGGGTGCCAGAAGTACGCCAACCAGACACACGTGCCGAGCTCAGCGCTCAAGACAATCCCCATCACCTGGCCATTCGCCGTGTGGGGCATGGACATGGTAGGCCCTTTCAAAAAGGCCCCCTCCGGCTTCACCCACCTCCTGGTCGCGGTCGACAAATTCAGAAAGTGGGTGGAGGCCAAGCCAGTCCGGAAATGCGACGGGAAGACCGCCACCAAATTCCTACGCGAGATCATATATCGCTACGGGTTCCCAAACAGCATCATCACGGACAACGGCACCAACTTCGTCAAAGGAGCCATGGCCGAGTTCTGCGAGGAACATCATATCCGACTCGACCTCGCATCAGTCGCCCACCCGGAGTCCAACGGCTAGGCGGAACGGGCCAACCAGAGCATCCTCCACGGCCTGAAGCCGCGGCTCCAAGTACCACTCGAGCGCACCGCTGGGTGCTGGGTCGAGGAGCTACCCTCCGTCATCTGGGGTATCCGCACCTCGGTCAACAGGTCGACAGGGTTCACCCCTTCTTCATGGTGTATGGAGCCGAGGCAGTCATGCCCACCGACCTCGAGCACGACTCACCAAGGGTCGTCCACTACACGGATGCTGCGAACGAACTCGCACATCAGGATGGAGTCGATCAACTCGACGAGGCACGCGACCTAGCTCGCTCCCGCACTGCCATCTACCAGCAAGGACTCCGCCGCTACCATAGCCGGCGGGTGAAAACTCGCACCTTCCAGGAAGGCGACCTGGTGCTACGCCTCATCCAGGAAAAGAAGGGCATGCACAAGCTCTCCCTCCCATGGGAGGGACCATTCGCCATCGGGTGAGTACTCGGCAACGACGCCTACTACCTCACCGACGTCCGCGGGGACGGAAAACTCGACGTCAAGCGACCATGGAATGTAAACCTCCTACGGAAGTTCTACTCCTAGAGCTTCACATATGTATCCTCCAGTCGCTATGAAATAAAACATATCGGTTACCGCAAATTGTGTCTACTCTACGTGTCTTGTGCCACTCACACTCATAGTAACAGCACCAAGCTAACTGCAGGAGTCAACCTCTGGTACAGCGATCGGCACGGCCAAGTAGTGCGCTACGAGGGCACTGGGTTTCCCCAGGACTCGTAACGTCCACGAAAAACGCCTACCCGGAGCCCCATTGGAGTCGCCCAGCTCGACTGGCTTAACGAGCCAAGACAACTGCCTTCGCTCCTCACAGCGACCATGATCCTCCGCGTCCTCGACACAGCGACTCGAACGACCAAGTACCACACTCGGGGACTGACGACCAGTTCAGCGCGAGCGACTAGGGAAAAACGCCAAGTACGAGAGCATGCCCAGGACTCGCCATGCGACTGACCCAACGGGCCAGGCAGGAGTGATGCGCTCACTCTGGCGCGCCCAGTCCTCACCCACCCTAGAGCCGCGACTAGAACCACCAAGTACCACGCTCGGGGACTCGGCTACCCGACCTTGTTCGCGCAAGGGAAAGCGGTAAAGTAAAGAGCACTCATGGGAGTCGCCCAGCGATTGGTTTTCCAAGCTCGGGCGAGTCGACCTCAATAACAAAACGCTCAAAACCACAAACACATAAACAAACGAGGTAAACCCCATAAAAAGGGCGGACGCGCTCGGGGACTCGTTCAACCCTCAATCTCAAACGAAAGTCAAATCACAAAATAACACGATATCCCATTATAGTAGATCAAAGTTGTTACAAAATACATGTTGCGCCTAATGGCCGAACTGCTACTAACGCCTCAGGGCACAACGTTTTACTCCGCAGGCTTCGACGACGACTCGCCGCCACCCTTGCGGTTGCGAATGAAGGGAGTGTACGGGTTCGATGGGTACGTCGTCAGCTCACCCGCCATCGCCGCACGGAAGGGCTGCTCGATCTTGAAATCACGGTGCGGAGGCTCGGGGTCGTTGGGCGCGACGATCGTCTCCTGATAAGGGAGGAGATCGCCCATCGCCCAGACACGATCGGAGTATACTGCGGCACGGTCCGTCAGCTTCAGCACATCGCAATCTCCACCGAGCCCGTCGACGATGGGTAGCCACTCGTCACGTCGTCCAGATCGAAATCCTCCGGGAAGTGGGCGAGCCCAAGGCTGAGCGCCGTCGCCGCCCCGCGCCGGAACGCCGACCGCGTCATGAACTCGACGACCGACGGCGCCTTCTCCAAGTATCGCCACACTTCGACGAGGTCGCTGGGAATCACTTCCGTGGGCGACATCTCCTGTAGATACGCCCAAATACAAGCCGCGGACAAAGTGGCCGAGTCGACTAGAGTGGCCACACACTACCGCGCGTCGTACGACTGCGCCTCCTCCGAGTTGTCGATGATCCGACCTGTGGACAGAGGGTGGCAGTGAGTACAACAAAGATCACGCAATGCAAATATTACAGGCAGAGGCAGGCACACTTACCAATCAAAGGACGAGCGAGATCTGTGATGAAGCTTTGAAGAGAGGAGTAGTCGTCTTGTACCCCAGCAACAAGGGCGTCAGAGACCTTACGCTCCTCAGCGGCGGCCGTAACAGCAGCCTTAGCCCGCCCATCCGCCGAACTCGCCTCCTCCTTCGCTTCCTTAAGCTCGCGCTCAAGGTCGGCGATCCGCTTCTCAGCCGAGCTCAACGCAGATTGAACCGCCGTCAACTCACTCGCCGGGACAAGGCCCAGGCGAACCTCCTCTGCCTTCGCAGCAATCGCCTGGAGTCCCTTGTTCGCCTCTTGGACGGTGACAAGTTCCTTCTCCGTGCAACACTTTGCAGCAAGACGGTCGGCTGATTCACGCTGCAAACCCTGTGCAAAAGTCAAACAGTCAACAAAAACGAAATCCTAAGTGCCCACCCGCTGAAATTCAGCGACTGGGCACTCGGGGACTGGAGATCAAAAATCCTAAGTGCCCACCCGCTGAAATTCAGCGACTGGACACTCGGGGACTGGAGATCAAAAATCCTAAGTACCCACCCGCTAAAATTCAGCGACTAGAGACTCGGGGACTGGGCGCGAGAAATAAAGAAAAAACCAGAAGAATCTGACCACTGCAACTCAGTGGCCCGATCCTCGGGGACTGTACATACCTGGATGGCTGCGCCAAGCATGCCATGAAGCTGTAGCGCGTCCACGGATGCGAGAAGAGCCGGAGTGTGCCCGCGACGCTGTTCGACCTCCGTTTCGGTGACCCCATGTACACGGCTCGATGGCGTAGTACCACTCGCCGTAGCCGGCTCGGCCATCCCAGGCGAAGAACCACCCTCCTTGATCGTCAAGGCCGCCCCCGCCGCAGGATCACTCGGAGAAATCGTCGTGTCGTCAGACACTGTGATGACATCGTCGCTCTTGGCCTTCTTGGCACTGTCTGTGGGGGCAGCGACCTCATCAGCCTTCCTCTTCCGAGAAGGGTCCTCCTCGGCGTCGACTGGCGGCACTTTGGCCACGGACGGGTGGCCTATCTTTTTAACCCCAGTCCTGCAAATTGGTTACATGAGCAAAGTGGTCCAAGTACAACGAAAAATAAGGCAGGTGAATAAAACTCACTTGGCGACTGGTATGAACCGCAGCCCCGTGCGGATGCTAGCCGGCTTCTCCAGTTCGGGGCCCAGTTTCCGACTGAGGCCCATCTCCAGGACATCACGCGCCCAAGACACAGACGGCCTCTTTGTTGATGAGGCCGCGACAGGAGCCTCCACAACGTCTTCAGCAGGAGCTCTCGTGGGAGGCAAAGCTGCCCTGGCCGGAGCGACCCCCGACCCAGAGACTGGGGCGAATGGGGGAGGAATCGAGGCCAGAGGCACCTCACTCAGGACGGCGGTGACATCCGGTGCTGCCATCATCTGTGGCGCTTCATCCCTGGCCAGGCTGGTGGCGTCAGAACTACTCGCCGAATGAGGCGGAGATGCCTGTCTCGCTGGCTTCGTCTTCCTATTCGGAGCGGCCTTCACCTCCTTCTTCTTCTTCTTTTTCGACGGAGTAGCCTCGCGATGTGAGTTGAGATTGGGAAGCTCGTCGTCGTCATCATCATGACGTTCAAGACTTCTACTCGCCTCGAGTTCGCGCTGACGCTGCCCGCGAGTTTTGCGAACCAATGGGGCGGCCTCTTCCTCGGACTCGTCGTCGTCATTGCTCCTGTCGCTCTCGGCGCCGCCCTTGGTGGGAGGCGACTTGCCCCTGTCCTGGACGGATGGGCTCGAGTTCTCGTCGTCCGCGGGCGGAAGCCACCCTTCCACCACTTGAAATAACTACAACAAGCATGAAGTAATGTCAATATAACCGCGACAACATCAACTGCGACTACGAATGGTAAAAAGTGACTTACCGTCGGGGCTGGATGCTTCGCGGTGTAGGGGGCGACCCCAGCCTTCGCGTCCAGGTACACCGCCTGGGTGATCTTCTTCAACGCCGGTACGTAGTCCTCGAATTTCCACTCGGCAAGGCAGGACTTCGTCGAGTCTTCCCGGCCCGTGTACTCGTACATGTAATGGTCACGGTGGGCCAGGGGAACGAGTCGCCGCCCAAGCCAACAGTTGTACAAATTGATGGTCTGGAGACCCTTCTTCTTCAGGACGCGGATGGTTTGAAGCATCTCATCCACGACCATCCGCTGGTCTGTTGGGAGCTTGCCGACTTGGAGTCGGCGTGGTTCGGGCCGGTCGGTGTAATACCTTGGGATCGCCACCTCGCCGTCTGGAGTCGCCTCGGTGATGTAAAACCAGGACCTCTTCCACTCGCTTTCCGCCTTGGCAGGTAGCATCAGGTCGAAGAAGGAGGCTTTCGACTTGAGCTGGAACGTCAGACCAACCGCCGCCAGCATTGGGCCGCCGGATTCTTCACGACTAATCCTTCCGTGGAACAGATCTTGCCACAGGGGTAAGTAGGGCCTGCAGCCCAGGTAGCACTCGCAGAACGCCATGAAGATGGCGAGCTGCTCGATGCTGTGCGGGCCCAGGTCCGATGGCTGAATCCCGTAGTAGGCACAGAAGCGCCGGAATAAGAGAGATGTGGGAAACCCCAGCCCCCGCTCCAGGTGGCTGGTGAAGCATACGAATTATCCCTCGCGCGGGTCCGGAGTCACCTCTCCGGCTGCTGGGATGCGCCACCTGCCGGCGCGCAGGATCCCGGCTTCCTCGAAAGACGCCAGTAGCGCTCTCATGCATTTGCACCGGCCCCATGGTTCGGCGGAGGGGGCCATTGGCGGAATGGTTCATGGAGGTCAGAGGATTTTGGATCGGTTGGATCGCGATGCGAAGGAAAACGGAGATGCGTGAAATCGGAGGAAATGACGAGAGGGTGGTTCTCCGATCGCCTACCATTTCCTTTATATAGCAGTTGTTACCCGCCAAATCAGGGAGCCGTTACTACGCGGTGATTACGCCAAAATTTACCGTTGGATTACTCCAACGGCTAGTTTGACCACGTCTGATGGTCCAACTTCATCCATTCGACTCGCCGACCTTATCACTACAACAGTGATTAAATATTTCGCCGACCCGTTCGCCGAGCTGCGACCAGAATGACTAGTTTTTTCCTTTATTCAGGAGCCCGCCGCCGATTCGATTGGGTGTCCGCATTGGACCCGAATGCTCCGACTGCCAGCAACCACCTGCGCCCAATCGACGACGGCCTCGGGGACTACTGATAGGGATATGCCTACCGGGGTATACCCAGCCGGACGTTTCCGACTGGCCCAGGAACTGGCGAGTGGGCCTGCAGGACGGCGACTGGATCAAGACCTAACATGGACCCAAGCGACTAGAAGCTGAAGGCCCAGGAGAGTAGATAGGCCCAGTCGGATTAGGTTAAACGAATACCGAAACCTTAACTGATTCGGTTGAGATATGTAAACCCTAGGGGGGGGGGTGAGTCTATATAAACCTCCCTATAGGGCGTGTAGAGGATACGTTCCATCATCCACCCAAGCGACTCGCCGCTTAGCCGTCGAGCTCACCCCTTTGTACTTCCATCATAATACAATCTAGCAGGAGTAGGTCTTTACCCTCCGGGGGGCCAAACCTGGGTAAAACCCTGTGTCTCCGCCCTCATCTCGCACCGCAGATGGCTGGCCGCCCTTGCCCTTTGTTCTACTACTCGCTGCCGATTGCAGCGTCTACCGTGGTCATTCCCACGACATACATCATTATCTACGCAGACAAAAATAGCAAGAAAGGATTGCATACCCCTTTGATCATTAGGCATTACTGGTAGGAAATAGAGAGATATTTCATCAAATCTATGAATAATATCTAGTTTAAATGAGGACGTGGATGGCTATATTTCACAGCCATCAGGACTCACGGGTCGTGTGCGTGATGCGGGTGGATGGGATGGTGGGCCAGGTGGTGGGATCGCGAGGGTTGTTGTCGGGGCCAACATGGTGTCGAGTGGGGTTTTGGGGTGGGCGCATGGTGTTGGGTAGTGGGATGCGTGCGTACTTGGTCGCGTCGAGTGCACGCGTGAGTCCTCGTTCGGTCGGTGTGGTCTAGGTTAGGTGGAATGGTTAGGGCGTGTGGGTTGTTCACGTCATGCGTCTGCCGTGAGCGAGTGCGTGCGTGTAGTGTGTGCATGTGTGGCGGCGGCAATGGGGGAGGGAGTAGGATTAGGTAGGGTTGGGGGAGGGATTTAGGGTTAGGGTTTCATGTGGGTGTTGGTCGGGTGGCCTCCGGTTGGGCCTTTGGGCCTGGTCGTTGGCTGCCTAGCCCCCCACAAAACATTTTATCTATTTTATTTTAAAAATATTTTTTGCAAATAGTTTTTAGGCAAATAAAAGATCTGGACGGACCTAGCGTTTTGATTTGAAAATAGAGAGGGTAATATCTAGAAAACAAAATAAGTTTTTAGAAAAATACTTTTAGGCAAATAGATGCATCCTGGTGTCATGATGATGCAAAGAAATAAGACATGCGATTTTATAGTACTGGTTTTACCCAGGGTGCTACAGTCACCAAAGCCGTACAAGATTGGGGCGAACTCCACAACTTAATTGGAGGATCCCAATAAATGCCACCAAGGCCACAAACTTGAGGATAACTCCACAACTTAATTAGAGGCTCCAATAACTCACCACAAAGGCCACACAACCGTCTAGGGTTCCAAGAATTCTTGAGGGACAAGCTTCAATGAATTCACCAACCAAATCCTCCGAGGAGAACTCAAACCGATGCACCTAATGCAATGGCAATTCCTTCACTCCCAAATTACACCAAAGCTACAAAATATATTGGGGGAATAAGAGAGGAAGAACACAATAGGAAATCCATAAAAGACTCCAAGATCTAGATCTAATGGGTTCTCTTCACATAGAGGAGATATTGATTGGTGGAAATGTAGATCTAGATCTCCTCTCTCTTTTCCCTCAAGAAGATGCAAGAATCATTGGAGGGATTGAGAAATAGCAAGCTTGGGAAGGTCACCAATGGAGGGGAAACTTGCAAGAAGAGTTGGGGAACCATTGGGGAGAAGTCCCCTTAAATAGGTCCCCCCAAAATCCAACCGTTGTAGCCAAAAAAACACGATTCTCGGTACTACCAGACTTTTTCCCTGTACTACCGGACATTCCCGGCACTACCGGACATTCCCTGGGGTTCCTCGGGTGCCAAACGCTTTTTTCTCTGTGTGCCCCGGTACCAAGGGGCGGTACTACCAGTCTTCCGGTAATACCTGATTATGGTTCGGTACTACCGGTCATCTCAGAACGAAAATGGCCATAACGTTTGCATCCGGACTCTAATTTCGATGATATTAGTGACATAGTTATACCCTACGGGTACGTAACTTCAGCATACCTAGTCCAGCCCAAGGAAGGCCCACAGCAGACATACGCTGGCCTATGAATATTTTCGGGTGGCCAAGGCCCATGACGTCTTCGGATCCTTGGAGAGCAAGACTAGAGGAGATAGGAAATTCAAAGGGGTAAAACCCTAGAACTTGTAACCGACTAGGACTATGCCCGGGACCTGCCTAAGTCTATATAAAGGCCAGGAGGGCACGTCCTAGGGCAACTCGACTCATACTTTTGCACACGCATCTACGCCAGATCGAATCTGCGTACCCTGTAACCTTCGGTTCCGCCGTAATCAAGAGCAGACAAGCATGAGTAGGGTTTTCCCTCCGGGGGCCTGAACCTGGGTAAATCTCGTGTCCCCTGGTTGCTTGTCTGTTAACCGTTCCACGATCTCCAGCATCCCCATCTTCTCCAAAACCCAAGTCCATAACAATGGGCATTGACGATATTAAACCTCGTCAATTGGCGCCGTCTGTGGGAACTGGGGCTGCTGATTGTGCGGTCGTGACGGTTCCGACCCGATCGATCAACAACTCCGCGGCGACGGAGAATCACCTCCTCTTCGGCGCTTTTGACTTCACCGCCCACTCGCCGGCTACCATGAAGGATTTCGAGCCCGTAGGCGACGGACTCGAAATTTTGTTCGGGAGCTTTTGCTGCCAGGTGGGACAAACCGGCACCCTCCGCCTCCCTGAGCGGGTGCCCGTGCCGTCAGTCAGGCCCGCTTCATGGGCTCCACATCCCGTGCTACGCACTTCACCATTGACAGATGAGTTTTACAGCAGCAGTAGCTGCAACTCCGATCTGTGCGATCCACCTTCGGATGAAGGGACCTACGGTTCCGGATCCGAAAGCTGCGGCAGCAGCCAACCGATCTGCAGGCGCTATCTGTGCGCCGCAGTCATCCAAACCGACGAGGAAACGCCTAACCCGCCGCCCAACCCCAACCCGCAGGACAGAAACGGCAAAAACGGTGGGAATGGAAGAAGTCGGTCCCCCACCCAACGGGGAAAACAGTGGCCACCTCATCCAACTTAGCAAAGAAGGATGGGTCGAAGCACGCCGCGCCGTCGCAGGCGAAATAGTCCTACCTCTGGACTCCCCACGTGATCTGCTGAGGGCATACCACTACCTCCTCATCGAGGAGCACAAGAAGCAAGTCAAGATCCAGGAGACGCTCGACAAATGCAAGCAATCAACCTCTGAGTCCAGTGCGCGACGAGCTGCGCTCTCTGCCATGGGACCCGGCTCTAGTACAAACGGAAACCAGGGAAACAAACACCGCTCTCGGGTGGAAAACATGGACCCCAAGGAGCGGCGTGACGTGACCCGAACTCTCCACACATCATTCATGGATATGGACGCTGATGGCAACATCATCCTGAAGACGCCACAAGCTGCGATCATGGCAGCCACTGCGTATCTCGCGGCTCACCCACCTCCGGAGGGGGACCCGAAAAGGGCCATGCATAGGTCCGCACTCACCGGACTAGGACTAATCGGAGCTGCGCTCCACGAAGACGCTCCTGTGGAACCGAAGAAGAAAGCTCCGGCCAGGCGCGACCGGAGTCCCACCCCCTCATCCGAAGAGGAAGAGGAGCACGATCTTCCTCGAAGGAAGAAGAGCTCGCACCGCCATAAAAGCGACTACGACGCCAGAGACAAGCTTACACAGCGCAAGATCGATAAAGCACGCGCTAAACTCGCATGCTCGTCTAAATCTGAGATGGATGAAGACGAAGGAGAACTCTGCGGGGCTCGATGCTTCAGTAGATCCGTTCGGCGAACACAGATGCCACGCAACTTCAAGCTTCCTTCGGATACTCCGAAGTTGAACGGCACGCAAGATCCAAAGTCCTGGCTCAGTGACCATCTGTCATCCGTCAAGCTTCATGGAGGCAACAAAGAAACCGCCATGCAATGCCTTCAGCTGCAGCTGACAGGCGCGGCGCGGGTCTGGCTTAGCAGCCTATCATCAGGATCCATCCGAAGCTGGGAGGAGCTCGCTTACAGCTTCATCCGAAACTTCAAAGGCACCAGCAAGAGGCCCACCTCAATCAAAGAATTGCGAGCCTACACTCAGAGAACGGGTGAATCTATTCGCTCGTACATACTACGCTGGTCTACAACCAAGAACTCCGCAGCACACATCTCCGAAGAGCGGGCCATCGACGCCTTCAGGGACGACGTCAAGCGTCCAGACTTCAAGGAGAAACTTGGATGTGTAAAGCCCAAGACACTCGACCAGCTCATGGAAATCGCCAACAGTTGGGCAGACGGCGAAGATTGCATCCAGCGAGCGCAATCAGATGAAGAGGACGACTACGGCCGAAGACGCGAACGCCGCAGCAAGAGGAGATCGCGTGTCTACGAGGACCGCGACGGACCCGACATGGTCACAGCCGGCAACGCCGACCGCCGTAACGACAACAGCCGCAACATCGGAGGATACCGCAGCGGAAACTTCCGCGACAACGGACGACCAACGCAGTCGTGGCAACGCCGCGACCGCGACAACGGACCCTCAGCATTAGACAAACTTTCGGGTCCATGCACCATCCACTTCTACATCGACAAACAAGATGGCAAAAAGAAAGCTAGCCACATGCTCAAGGACTGCCGCGAGTTCCAGAAACTCAGCTAAGGCATGGTGCAGATGAGGCAACAAGCTCCAATCCCTGCGTTCGGAAACGCACCTGCGCCAGGTGAAATATCACACGGAGCTCCTCCACCTCCGCCTATTGGAGGCCCAAATCAACCAGTCGCACCAGTGCAAAACAACGCCGGGGTCGCATACCCCCCACCAAAAGGAGCACTCAATATGATACAGAAGGGATGCCCCACAAATAGGGTGCAGAAGAAAATCACCCGACAAATCAACTTGGCCGTGGCAACTCCGCCTGCAATCCCTGAGTACCTCAGCGGGTCGGAGTCCTGCATCACATTCACTCGCGCGGATCACCCTTGCCAGATCCCTCGCCCAGGCCATGCTGCCCTGGTGCTGGAGGCGCAGATCGGAGGCTTCGAGATGAGTCGCATCTTCATGGACGGCGGCAGCGGCATCAACCTAATGTTCGCAAGCACTCTAGCAGCTATGCGAATCCCGCAATGCAGCCTGGAACAATCAGACACAACGTTCCACGGCATTGTCCCAGGGAAGGGCATCTTCCCCCTGGGCAAAATAGGGCTCGACGTCATCTTCGGGAAGCCGGACAACTTTCGGCAGGAGCGCCTAGAATTCGAAGTGGTGGACTGGCCGTCGCAATACCATGCCATCCTGGGACGTGTAGCATTCGCAAGGTTCCTAGCCGTCCCACACTACGCATACCTACTACTCAAGATGCCAGGACCAAGGGGCGTCATCACAGTCCACGGGAGCTTCCCCGATCGGACCAATGCGACAGGGATTTCAACAAAATCTCCCAGTCTTTCGGCATGCAAGACGAGCTCGTAAGGCTCCGCGAGGTGACGGACAATGAGCTACCCCCAGTCATAAGGCAGAACGCACCTGACATGTCCTTCGACTCCACCGTCAACACCAAGAAAGTGCAGGTCCATCCGACAGACGCCTCCAAGACGGCGCTGATCGCCAACGACCTCAGCACCGCATAGGAAGGCGCGCTCGTCGAATTCCTCCGTGAGCGCTGGGAAATCTTTGCCTGGTGTCCTGCGGACATGCCAGGAGTTCCCAGGGAATTCGCCGAGCACGCACTCAATGTCTTCCAAGACACCAAGCCAGTCAAGCAGTCCATCCGAAGACTGTCGGAGCCACGAGCCGAAGCTATCGGCAAGGAGATCAACAGATTACTCGCAGCAGACTTCATCCGGGAAATCAAGTCAAGCAGTCCATCCGAAAAAGGACACGGACATCCTGCGAATGTGCGTGGACTTCACGTCACTAAATAAACACTGCCCAAAGGACCACTTCCATCTTCCACGGGTTGACCAGATCATCGATTCGACTGCAGGTTGCGAGAAACTCTCCTTCCTCGACACCTACTCAGGCTATAACCAGATTCGGCTCAAGGTCGAAGATCAGGAGAAAACGGCGTTTATCACACCGTTCGGAGTATTCTGTTACAACACAATGCCCTTCGGGCTAAAGAACGCGGGTGCCACGTACCAGCGATGCATGCAGGCCTGCCTCAAGGACCAGATCGGTTGCAACGTCCAAGTCTATGTCGACGACATAGTCATAAAAACCAAGGAGGCAAGAACACTTATCGACGATCTCCGCGAGACGTTCGACAACCTTGATCTCTACAGGATCAAGCTCAATCCAGAAAAGTGCGCCTTCGGCGTCCCCTCGGGTCAGCTGCTCGGGTACTTCATCTCTCAACGAGGGATCGAAGCGAACCCGAAGAAAATCAAAGCTATCATGACAATGGAGAAGCCGAAAAACCTCAAGGGCGTTCAGCAGCTCGCAGGGCGAGTAGCGGCACTAAGCAGGTTCATCAGCCGCATGGGCGAGAAGGCCCTACCATTTTACCAGCTGCTGCGCAAGGCAGACAAGTTCGAGTGGACACCAGAAGCCAACGACGCATTCGAAAGCCTCAAGCGGCTCCTCTCCACCTCGCCCGTTTTGGTCACGCCAAAAGAGCGCGAGCCCCTGCTGCTGTACATAGCAGCCACACACCAGGTGGTCAGCACAGTACTCGTGGTCGAACGACCAGAAGAAGGCAAGACCCACGGGGTCCAACGCCCAATTTACTACCTCAGCGAGGTTCTCACTCCAACAAAACAGCGGTACCCGCACTACCAGAAGCTGGCCTACGGCGTGTTCATGACGGCTCGACGACTGAGCCACTACTTCTAGGAGCATCAGGTGATGGTCGTCAACGAGGCACCCCTGAACAACATCCTGAATAACCCAGAGGCCACAGGGCGCGTGGCCCTGTGGGGCATCGAACTATCACCTTTGGACATCGTCTACGAGAAACGACACGCAATCAAATCTCAAGTCCTTCCGGACTTCCTGGTGCACTGGATGGAGCTGTAGCTGCCTGACACCCCAGACATGTCGCAGTCCTGGACAATGCATTTTGACGGCTCCAAACGCGAAGCCGGAGCAGGGGCAGGAGTCATACTGACCTCCCCGCAAGGTGACAAGATGAAGTACGTCCTTCGGATGAAATTCAGAGCCTCCAACAACGAGGCCGAATACGAAGCCCTCATCCATGGCATGAAGATGGCAAAAATATGTGGCACAACGCGCCTGGTCATCTATGGTGACTCCAACCTTGTCGTACAGCAGACGATGAATGAGTGTGACGCACACGCCGAAAACATGATCGCATACCGCGCGCTATACAACGCACTCGAAGGAGAATTCGACGGCTGCGAACTTCGGCACGTTGGAAGAGAGAGCAACGAGGAGGCCGATAGGCTCGCCAACATCGGCTCCACTTGTGCAAAGGTGCCACCAGGTGTGTTCCTCGAACAGATCTGCGTGCCATCCATCAAGCGGAAATTCCCCAAGGGATCACCCGAAGAAGCAGAACACTCGGGGGCTATGCTACCCGAAGGTCATGAAGGACCCGAAAAGTTGGATACCGAAGTTGCCATGGTCAACCTGATGCAGGTCATGGCAATCGAAGAAACCTGGACACGTCCATACCTCCAGTTCCTGATAAACGGAGAATTGCCAGACAGCCCGACAGATGCCCGGCGCGTATCCCGTCGGTCAAAAGCCTTCACCATCATCAACGGCGAGCTGTACAAACGCAGCATTATGGGCGTACTACAACGGTGCGTCACCATCAACGACGGCAAGGCCATACTCCAAGATATCCACGAGGGCATCTGCCGCCACCACGCAGGTAGCCACTCCCTTGTCGCCAAAGCTCTGCGAGCAGGATTCTACTGGCCAACGGCCATGAGCGACGCGAGGGACAACGTTCGAAGATGCAACGGATGCCAACGGTTCGCCGAAAAACCGCACGCACCTGGGTCCGAACTTCAACCCATACCCATAGCCTGGCCTTTTGCCCAATGGGGCCTTGACATGATCGGCAAACTGCCAAAATCCTCGAAGGGAGGACACGTCTTCCTCCTGGTCGCAGTCGACAAATTCACCAAGTGGATCGAAGCCATGCCAGTCACCAACCAGAAGGGCAAAACCGCCGTCAAGTTCTTCGAATCCATTGTCTACAGGTTTGGCGTACCGCAAAGCATCATCACCGACAACGGATCGAACTTCATCTCCGAAGAATTCCAGGACTTCTGCGAAGGCCTCGGGATCAATATCACGTATGCCTCAGTGGCACACCCGCAAACAAACGGGCAAGTGGAAAAGGCCAACGGCCTAATCGGCGCCAGCATCAAGAAGCGCCTCATGAGCTCACTCGAGCACAAAGCTGGAAACTGGACGAAAGAGCTACCGTCTGTCCTGTGGAGCTTACGGACTACGCCAAACAGCTCCACCGGCTACACACCGTTCTTCATGGTACACGGAGCTGAGGCAGTGCTACCAGCCGAAGTACGCCATCAGGCTCCACGAGTCATCGCATACAGCAAAGCCGAATCCACGGCTGCACTCGAAGACGCCGTCGACACACTTGATAAAGCGCGGGATATAGCAGCCGCTCGATCAGCGGTGTACCAGCAGAGTCTCCGCAACTATCACAGCCGCCGGCTGCGCCCAAGGTCCTTCGTCGAAGGAGACCTCGTCTTGCGACTCAAGCAAAACCGACCGAACAAACTCAATTCACCATGGGAAGGACCCTACGCCATCACCGAGGTCATCCCAAGTGGCGCCTATCGCCTCAAGCACGTGGAGTCTGGAGTCGCATACTCCAACCCATGGAACGTCTCGCACCTGCGACGATTCTACCCGTAGCAACCTGCCCCCCTTTTTTACTTTCAATAAGGCTTTCAGCCAAGGCTACTCAGCCGAACCATGTACCTCCTCCATTACGATATACATAAAGCTAAGTACCTCGCCCCCAACCTTCGGTTGACTATTTTCTGCAACTTTACTACATGCTACATACGCACTCGGGGGCTCCCCCCACCTCAAGATTTCATCGACTGAGGACAAAACGTGTACACCCGAGTAGCTGACCACGTCAGGCAAACGAAAAGGGCACGTACTCAATCAAAGCACTGTGTGCTCGCAAACAAGCAAACCTTTACAACAAAGGGCACATAAACGCCCAGCCGCAATATACAAATTTTACATCTATCTGTTTATTTTCAGGTCCTACCTATTCTGAAGAATAACCTGAGCACGCTGCTCAAACAAATCTACAATCAGTTCGGCATACTGCCTTACAGCCGCGTAATGCGGACGCATATTCCACTCGCCACCATCTGGTCGAGGAGGTGGCCCAGTCGCCACAGCAGCCAAATCTACGTCAGGGCGGTGCACCCTCACAAGGGACAAAGTAGCCTTCACCCCTGCGACGAGCTGCTGCCGCACCAGCTCCTTGACATTGCTGGCACTCCGAAACTTCGTCAAAAGACCTGCAAGGGTCGTCGGCACGGCATCCAAAGGAAACATGACGTGCAGCACTAAGGAAAGTGATGTCTGCACCTGGCGGAGCACCCGCGAAACCTGATAGACACGATCCTGCACCGTCGCCAGAACTAGGGCGTGATCACGATCCATCCAGAAGAAGCCGCCGGCCTCCATGTCCTGTTGAGTCAAGCAATTGACTCGAACAGCAATATGCTCTTTCTCTTCCCTCGGAGCAATATTGGCACCTGCGACAACCGCACAAAACAAGAATATGGCCAGCAGGCTCACCCGAAGAACTGAGCTACAACCCGAAAGAAGGATCAACTTACATTGCAGCTGCTCGGACAGCCGACCCAGCTCCGCCATCAAATACTCCTCTCTGGCTGAACCACGATCTGCCTTGGATTTCCAAACGTCGGCGCGACCGCGTAACCCGAGCAAATCCCTCCCCAAGCTTCGCACGCGATCCCGAAGAAAAGCGAGCTGCGAGGAATCATCCAACGATGGTCGCAAGGGCCTTTCGGATGAAGTGTCAACTGGGTCAGCACCCGAAGGAACCTATAGCAGCAGAAAAAAGAAGGCACACAGACATTCAGCCAAGGATAGAGCACAACTCGGAGGAATTCATTAAAATATATAAGGCCACTACGTGGCACAAGGATGGTACTACAAAAGATATTTACAACAAAAGTAGACTACAAACTACCCTACGTCTACTATGCCTAAGGCGGAGGACACTGAGTCGCCTCAGAACCAGACTGCCTAGCTTTGGCCTCGCCTTGCTGCCGCAAGGCGTACTCAGACAGCAAGTCAATGAGCTTGGGCCCATATCGTTTGCAGCGAGCGGAGTCGGCGGCGAAGGCTACCTCGGATCCATCCGCAGCCGTCGGCATCCGAGAAGTAATCTGGGGCAGGTCCAGCTCCGCCCCAGCTGCCATGGCCATCGCTAACCCGACGGACGCCCCGATGCCCTTCTGCTTGCGCTTGTACGCTGCAGGCGCTTCGGCTGACAGAGCCTCTGCCAGGGCATCCACATCTTCAAGGGATGCGCCCTTCGGGAAGAGATCCTGGTAGAAGCGACCAAGGACCTCTTTCCCCTTGGCAAGAGAGTTGACGACGGTGCTGCAGCGGTCTTCGACCGCCACAGTGGCATCATCTAGAGCACTCCCATGCTCCAGAGCACCGCGGTCGAACTCGATGCCTGCGGCATCTGAGACAAAAACGAAGAAAAATATGAAGAAAGACAAAGGAAATGTGGAGGAAACTCTCAGCGCGCAGCAAGAATAGCTCAAGAACGAGGAGGCAGTGAATAGATGAACTGCTGCGGTGAAAAACAAACCACGATTTCACCAGGGATTATAATAGCGAAAACGACGCATGCTGGCCGTCCATCGAGAAGACCTAACGCCAACAGTAGATCTGGCCGTACACGTGTCAGCACCAAAACGAACCATCGTTACCACGCCGTCCACTACGCGCGGAAATCGAGGAGACACCATAATCATCTCCACGCCGCGCGTGACCGGTCAATTCAAAGTCAGCAAGTGGGACTCACGCTTCGTCCAGTCAAGTCATCTCTGGCATAGCAGACGCTTGAGGTCATCGATCGTAAGCATTGACGTCATCAAAAGCTATACTAGCACAACCTCGGCTCCACAGCTAAGAGTACTCACTCGAATCTACGATTCGACTAAATACTCGGGGGCTACTTCTATCAGGAGCGCTGGCCGCGCACCCGATAGACAAATGAGGACAAAATTACTTCTCTGAGTCCTACGTCGAGTCTACGACTCCACTACGGACTCGGGGGCTACTCCCATAGGGAGGATGGATTTAAGCATCCGAAAATTTTCGAGTCCTGCGGACTTAACGACAGAAACAATGCTTGAACTAAAGTCTCCGTTCGAGTCTACGACTCGAACAGACACTCGGGGGCTACTCCCATAGGGAGCGCTGGTCGCGCACCCTATGAAATCTTCGACTGCGATCTTTCGGATCCGCACGCAAAAACTTTTTGGCAACTCTGCCCCAACAAAACGCTAAGTGAGTGACAATCTCCTTGGCCACCCGAAGCACCTCCGAGGTGATAAATGTTCGGATGCTGCGTCTGCGACGCAAAGATAAGACCTGCAGATATCATCTGATGGCCTGGCAACGCACCTGACTGCGCTCTGCTAGTATGAATCCGTACCAGCAGGTACGATGAAAAATCCCGACGGACGCGTTGGGTACACCAATTAAAATCACTGGAATTCCACTCCTATAAGTCCTCCGCGGCCTGAGTTGAATTACGCCAGCATATGTTCCAGGCCCGGGTTAAGGGACCCGAACCTGAAGAAGATCGTGTTGTTTCGTCCTAAGACAGTTAACTGACCCTGATCCGTCGGGTGAGTCAGGCACACGCATCAACAATCCCTACAAACATATACTATTAACATATAGCTGCTCCCGAAGGATGGAAGAGTCCTCAGCCGAATCTACGATTTGACTGATCACTCGGGGGCTACTGACATGGTTATACCCTACGAGTACGTAACTTCAGCATACCTAGTCCAGCCCAAGGAAGGCCCACAGCAGACATACGCTGGCCTATGAAGATTTTCGGGTGGCCAAGGCCCATGACGTCTTCGGATCCTTGGAGAGCAAGACTAGAGGAGATAGGAAATTCAAAGGGGTAAAACCCTAGAACTTGTAACCGACTAGGACTATGCCCGGGACCTGCCTAAGTCTATATAAAGGCCAGGAGGGCACGTCCTAGGGCAACTCGACTCATACTTTTGCACACGCATCTACGCCAGATCGAATCTGCGCACCCTGTAACCTTCGGTTCCGCCGTAATCAAGAGCAGACAAGCAGGAGTAGGGTTTTCCCTCCGGGGGCCTGAACCTGGGTAAATCTCGTGTCCCCTGGTTGCTTGTCTGTTAACTGTTCCACGATCTCCAGCATCCCCATCTTCTCCAAAACCCAAGTCCATAACAATGGGCATTGACGAGATTAAACCTTGTCAATTGGGCTCGTTTCGAAGAGGATTACAAGCTCTACAAGATAATGCAAAGAAACATCATTGTCCAACCACGGATAGAAAACCACAATATGAAAGGTTTGACCTCTCCAAAAGATACTAACTGGCAAAACCTCCAAAACACAAAACGCAATAACTTGACCTTGGAAACTCCGAATAGGTTGAAACCAATTTGGTTGGAATGCTACAAACAATTAGCATACAACAAAAATGGAAATAATGGATACCACCAAGGGATAAAATATCAAGTATATATATGAGAGATATCTCATAAGGTGTGGTGCCAGAAAACCCGCAAGATCAAAAAGCAATAAGATATACAAGGAAAATGTGTTTTTATTGAACTAGAGCTTGTTATGAAGATTAAAAAAATCTCTAAGAACCTCACATGGACAAGATCCAAATAACAACCAAGAACAATGATGCTAAGTATGCAAAGGTTTGAGATCTCTCTGAACGATATGATCGAGTTACTCACTCGAGAGCCCCTCTTGATAGTACGAATATCTATCCTAAACCATGTCTCTCAACTAACAACATGAGACCGGCAAAAGGGAAAACCTATCAAGATTATACCTTTGCCTTGATAATTCCACTTGAGCTTGATGTAGATGATCTTATCCTTCTCAAGATGGACACCTTTCTTGATTCCTCTTCCTTGCTCTTGCTTGATGAAGACTTGCACCTTGCTCCCCCATACACCATGGGGAAACCTCTTCTTTGACCTTGTCTTCATCGAACCATGATCACCAAGGATGGAAAGCATCAAACATGAGATCTTCTAGAGATGGCGCACTTTGATCTTGCGCAACACATCTTCTTCTTCATTTCATCTACCTTGAAGCCAACACATGCTCTAAGAGATGCCAATGAACAATTCCTACAAGTAAAACTTAATACACACATTAGTCCATAAATATTGTCATTAATTACCAAAACCACACATGGGGGCCCACGTGCTCTTTCAATCTCCCCCATTTTGGTAATTGATGACAATCCCTTTGAGAGGGTTTATATAAGGAATTTTAACGAATAAAATGGTAACACAAATATCAAAACTACACAAGTATGTGATATTGGTACCACCACCATATATAGTGCAACCCCCCCCACAATACAATGCATGTGTGATGAACTTGAATATCATTGCATATATTGCCAATCATTATCATTGGTCGAGTTTCCTCTATATATACCATATGCTATGCAACAGCAAAGATGCAAGAGCATGAAACGCAAATGCTTAAGAACACACTCGAAGAATAAACCAACGTACCTTAAACCCTCTAAAACTTCTCCCCCATTGGCATCGATTGCCAAAATGGGTGACAAGTTCTAGAAGGCTAATATAGTGATAATTCCTCCAAAGATGTGCATTTGCACAAATCTAATGGTTAATAATTGGGAGGGAGTAGAACTATATAGAGGACCCAAAGATTGCCAAAAAGAAATAAAATGAAATAAGCATCAACAAATGATGCAAGCAATCACAAGACCCGAAAACTGCTTGAAAACAACAAATGAAACCAAGTGGAAACAACAATATATTATGATACATGCAAGAGAGTGTTTTAATTGAAAATAGAGAAGATCCCCAAGATTTGTGCATAAATTATAATAATTGCATTAGAATACACAATGCACAAACATGGAATCCTCGCTCCCCCATAAACATTTAAAACACAACAAATGAAAGAGCAAATAAAAGATTAACTAAAATAGAGAAGCTCCCCAAGATTTGTGCACACTTTAGAATAGTTGCATTTCAACACAATATGCACAAATATGGAATCCTCACTCCCACAAATTCATTTAACAATACAAGGTATGAGAGAACAAATATAAGTGATCGAAGATGCAAACACAAGAGATAAGCACTCATTGGCAAATAAATTTGGAAGCCACCGAAGCATTAAAAAGAAATAGAAAGGTGGTCTCCAAGGAATAAAAATGTCAACTAAAATTATATTCTCTTATGTGTATAAGTTTCGAAGTGGAATACATCACTAAGACATATGTCCACAAAGAAACATGCACACACAAACAAGATACTCAAGAAAGCACATGAAAATAAAGATGAAGTCATAACATATTCCAATAAGATTTTTGCTTAACAGCATGTCTAAAGGCACAATTTATCTTAATGTTCATTAATGAGCTTCAAACACCAACACACCACATACATTACAAATATCACCAAGCTAAGAGTATATAGTTGGAATATATGGAGAAAAGCAACAAGTATCACAAAGGAAAACTCAACTAGCAAAATCTCACTATTGCCATGAGAGAAGTTAAGGAAAATATAGGCACTAAAATTGCTAGATTGACATATTTGGAATTGGTGAATCATATGCATGATTTTGTATCATCCCAATTATATGAAGTCATCTCAACTTACACATATTTGCAATAGGGAGTTCTCTTAAAACCAAAGCTAGAATCACAACAAGTACAAAAACAAAATTCATGCCAAGATGCAACCTACAAAAGGTTGGAAGCAAGATAAATATGCATGATAAAGATATACTTGTTACCGATATATAATTGGTAGGATGTAGTAGATATGAGTTTGTTGATCATCCTACAGCTTGCCTCCAATTTTCATGAACGCACCACTGATACGTCGTAAACGTATCTATAATTTCTGATGTTCCATGCTTAATATCCACTTTGCTATGCTTTATCTACACTTTGAGGTATTTTTATACATTTTCTAGGAATAACCTATTAACAAGATGCCACAGTGCCAGTTGCCTCTTTTCTGCTATTTTTGGTTTCAGAAAAGCTAGTAAGGAAACATTCTCAGAATTGGACGGGACAAAGAGACCGAAGGGCGACCAAAGAGGGGCTACATGGCCGCCAAACCCTAGGGCCACGCGGGCCCACCCTAGGTCCGCGTGGGCCCACCCTAGGGCACAACACCCTATGGTGTGGGCGCCCTAGCCTCCCTCCTACCTCGCCTCTTCGCCTATATAATCCCCCGATGCTAAAACCCTAAGTACCCGATCATATCTCCATGAAACAGTCCGTAGTCACCACCACCATCGTTCCTAGATCGAGGGGGGGATCTGAAGCTCTTCTCGGAACCCTACCGGAGGGGAGAGATCATCCCAGAGGCCTTCTTCATCACCATGCCAGCCTCCAGTATGATGCGTGACTAGTTCCACCTTGGACTATGAGTCCATACAGCAGCTAGATGATTGTTTCTCCTCCTTTGTGCTATCATGTTTAGATCTTGTGAGATCCGTTCATGATAAACATAATCTATTTGTAATCATATATGTTGTGTTTGCGGGGATCCGATGGATATTGAGATACTATGTCAGATTGATTATTGATTCTACCATGTCTTTGTTGTTTGAGATCTTGCATGCTCTCCGTTTCTGGTAGCTATCTTGGACAAGTAGATGCTAGTGACTCCAAGAGGGAGTATTTATGCTAGATAGTGGGTTCATGCCTTTATTGAATCTGGGGCAGTGACAGAAATCTCTAAGGTTGTAGATGTGTTGTTTCTACTAGGGATAAAACAACAATCTTTTGTTCATGGAACAATTGTATTGTTTACTTTACACACATTGCTTAAAGCAGTTATCCGTTTCTTACAACTTAATACTGGAGGTGGTTCGGATGATAACCTGAAGGTGGATTACTAGTCATAGATGCAGTTGGATGGAGTTCTATGTATATTGTTGTAATGCCCAATCAAATCTCATAGGATCATGAATGTATAGTATTGCATTGTTATGCCTTGCTCAGTCCTGTCAATTGCCCCGCTGTAATTTGTTTACCCAGCATGTTATTTTATTTATCTTAAGGAGAACACCTCTAGTGAACTGTGGACCCCGGTCCAATCTTTAACATTGTTACATCATCCACTGTTACTGTTTACTTTTTGCAAGCTACCATTACCTTCCACACCATACATTTAATCCTTTGTTTTCAGCAAACCGGTGAGATTGACAACCTCACTATTCGTTGGGGAAAAGTCTTGAGTTTGTGTTGTGCAGGTTCCAAGTTGTTAGCAACACCTTGGAGTTGTTTCCTTCCTCCTACTAGTTCGATAACCTTGGTTCCATAACCGAGGGAAGATTTACTGCGGTGCTGATCATACCTTCCGCTTGGGGTTTCTCAACAAAGCTCTACAGTGTTCTGAGCCGCATCAAGACGTTTTCTGGCGCCGTTGCCGGGGAGTTAAGGACGGCTTCACAAGGGGAGTCCTTCACAACCATTCTCTTTACTTTGTTTTTGTTTTGCTTAGTTTCTTTTTCATTGTTTTGCTTGCTTCTTTTTTATCAAAAATTACAAAAAATTAGTTTTTTTGGTTTGCTTTTTATTATCAAAAACACAAAAAAATTAGTTCTTCCTATAGTTGTCACCTTGCTCTAGCTCACCATGTTGATCCCTAAGTTCACCCTGAAATACCTTTCAATATGTAGTGGCTCTATAATTGCGAAACAAAACATTGAATAATTCTTTAATCATATTAGCAAACATGAGGATATTGAGGATAGATCCTTAGTAGAACTTGCTCCTAATTATAAAATTGCTGCAGCTTCTTTAGTTCACATGTTGGAGGCTAGGTTTGTTAACCTTAACCTTATGATGCAAATAATGTTTCTTAAACTAAAAGAAATTGAGGATGCTAAAAAGAGAGATTTTATTCTAGAAACTTTGCTAAAAGAGTTCAATGATGTTGCTAAGGAAGCCAAAAAGGTCTTTAATCATTTTAATATGCTAGGATCATGTGTAGATGCTATGGGTACATTAGAAAAGTTGGATAAAACCAAACTCAATGGAGAGGAAATTAAAATACCCATACCTTTTAAACTAGTAGGAATGCATGAAGCCCTAGAAAAGAATTTTGATTGGATAGTTCCTGAAAACCCGTTTGATGAAAGTAGTGAACCTAAGAATGCTGAGAGAGGATCCTCTACAACGCATTTGGATGAGATACCTTTCCTAGTTGAAGAAATTTCGAGAATTGATCTTAATGCTTCTTCATTTGAAAACACTTGATTCTTACTTCTTGTGCCTAACTTAAAGGCGTTAAAGAAAAGTACTTCTTAGGAGATAACCCAATAGTTTTCTTGAGTCTTGGAAGTTATTACTTCTGTAATAACCTCTCCTTATCATTTTTGTTTGATTTTTGTGCCAAGAATAACCTCTAATGAGAGGGAAGTAAGATTTGGGGAAGTGTTGTCCCAAAACAGATTTTTGTGCTCGACTGTAAAAATTCGTGAAAAATCTTTGTAAGTCGAATTGAGCTGTAATGTTCTGACTATATCCCCCAGGTTGTTAGATAACTTTCGTTAGTTCAACACTTTTTTGATTTGAGCAACAGAAGGTCTTAAAAAAATTGGTTTCTACCTGCTGGTTTGTTTTGACAGATTTCTGCCATTATTTGCATTTGCCTCTTTATTGATTTCCTTTTGAGTTCTCTTGGATAAATTGATATTTTTGAGGGAATTGCTATAGTAGCTTGTGTTTTTAAAGAAAGTTTTGCTGTTTTAAAACTAAACCCAAAGGTTTATTACTTTTGAATGCACTAATGTTGCTAATGAAGATTGTGTGAAGTTTTGTATGAAAGAAAATTTTTACGTGTAAGGGAAGAATGATGAAATGAGATGAAGAATGGAAAAAGATTAAGCTTGGGGATGCCACCCCGTGTCACCCCAAATTTTTTTAAGAGGTAGAAGCGTCAAAGCTTGGGGATTCCCAAGGCATCCCCTTGTTCATCAATAAAAATCTCAGGTCTTTCTAGACACTTTGCTTTTATTGTTTCATTCACAGTTGTGTTGTTCTTGGAGCGTCTTAGTTTTCGTTTGCTTAGTTTGCTTGAATAAAGTAGTTGGACCCCTGCTTTTGCTGTGTTGTTTCAAATAAGTTGATTGGTGTTGGAAAGGAGTAGAAAGTTTCTTGCTTATAGTGGTACAAAGGGAGCTTGCTTTGACTGTGACTTAGACTTTAGCATGTCATGCTAGATGTTGTTTTGACCCTATGCTTAGTGATTATTGCTTTAGCATGACTTATTCCAAACAATTGAGATTGCTTAATGTGCCTTGAAAGAATCATGCGTTGTTTTAGCATACAAAAGCATAGTATTGTGGTATTCTCCTTTGATGCTTTGTTTGGGTTGACTTGGGACATTCTCACACCATGTTATGACTATGAACCAGTCACCTTAGCCTCTATGATCATTTAGTTTTTGACTTGTGGTACCACTTAATGCTTTAGTTGATAATGTTTTGTCGCTCTGCATGATTATGGCCATTATTGCTCTCTTAGTTGGTCGCTCCCAGTCTTTTGATAGCCTCCACTTGTATTGAGTAAGCTCTACTCATACATCCAACTCCCAAGAAACCAAGTTATTCCAAAGTGTCCACTATAAATTCCTATGCATCGTGTGTTACACCATTCGAAGTATATTCTTGTTTTATCTATCTTCCAAATTAAACTTGTTATGTGAAAAATAGTGATTAAAGCTCTCACAAACTTGATAAAACACTTTATTTTTCTTGCCCCTAATAAACTTGAACCATTGTGTCATCTATGTTGTATATGCTTGCACTTATAAGTTGGGAATTAGCAGAACCGTGTTGTCACAGGGAACGCTTTCAACACTTGTAAATATCTACCCAGTTGATATCATGCTCTTTTGTTTATGGATGTCGGCGGTGTGAAATAAAAGGGGAGCTTGTAAGTCCATGGAGTTATGTATGTGTTTTAGAGAAACGCCTAGGCTGCTAGCCTAAGCCATGCCTAATCATGGTGGAAACTTGCAGCATCCCCATAGTGAGCAATCTATGAAGCATTCTTCTTATAAAAAAGAGAGAGATAGAAAAAAGATATTGAGAAAAAAAGAGGAAAGAAGAGAAAAAAACACAATTTTCCCATGGTAAATAAGAAAATTGTTGAGATGATCATTGTGTGTTGCCTTGTTATTTTGATATGGGATAGCTCCTGTATCATGGGGCAAGGGTACCCCGTTGGTGGTTCTCTATGATACACATATACTTACTATGACAAGAACTTACCGGTAACTAAAGTTGAGTAGCATGAGGAACGACCCTCGTACTCAAGGGACATGAGATTGCCAACTTATACTTTGTCAAGCATATACTCCATACTTTGTTCACTTTAACCTTAATCACTTGAAGATGCTTATGATAGGGGAAATGAGAGATGAAAGGTAACAAGTACCATAATTTTTGGAAGCTCTTTATGAAAATTGGAATCCCTGCTTCCCTTTGAAGGGCCTTTCTTCCACTTTATATTGAGTCTCCACATTTTATCCTTAGGCACAATTAAGAGAGCATAGTTGTCATTTTTAATTCTATGTTCATTGTCCCAGAACTTATTGATTGATTCATAATGTTGATATTGCTTGTTCTTGAGCTATTTTTATCTAGTCACCCTTATGAACTTTGAAGGTGTCCTATGCATTTATGTTTTGCTACTCCATGAGGGACAAGTTGAATGCCACTATGCTATGTTTTCTATATGTGAAACAAACAAACATCTCTCAATGCATTATTATTCATGAATCTTTGTTTGTATCCTTTCATGTTGCAGCATAGTTACTTGTCTTATTGTTAGAACTTCATCTTTCATGCTCATGTTTAGAGTACTTTGACCCCAGCTTTCAATGCTTACAAATGGTTTGATCATGATTGTGATGGTGCATGTCACCTCAAAAAATATTCTTTTTTATCATTTACCTACTCGAGAACGAGCAGGAGTTAAGCTTTGGGATGCTTGATACATCGTAAACGTATCTATAATTTTTGATGTTCCATGCTTGTTTAGTATCCACTTTGCTATGCTTTGTCTACACTTTGAGGTGTTTTTATACATTTTCTAGGACTAACCTATTAACAAGATGCCACAGTGCCAGTTGCCTGTTTTCTGCTGTTTTTGGTTTCAGAAAAGCTAGTAAGGAAATATTCTCAGAATTGGACGGGACAAAATCCAAAGTCAATATTTCACCGAGTAGAACACAAAGACCGAAGGGGCGCTGCAGGTCCGCCACATTGTAGGGCCGCGTGGGCCCACCCTAGGGTCGCATGGGCCCACCCTAGGGCCGCGTGGGCCCACCCTAGGGCCGTGTGGGCCCACCCTAGGGCCGCGTGGGCCCACCCTATGGGGTGGGCACCCTGGCCTACTTCCTGCCTCCCCTCTTCGCCTATATAATCCCCCTGATGCCAAAACCCTAAGTACCCGATCAGATCTCCATGAAACAGTCTGTATCCTCTGCCACCATCGTCCCTAGATCGAGGGGGGGGATCTGAAGATCATGCTTGCACCCTGCCGAAGGGGAGAGATCATCCCGAAGACCTTATTCATCACCATGCCAGCCTCCGGTATGATGCGTGAGTAGTTCCACCTTGGACTATGGGTCCATACAGTAACTAAATGGTTGTTTCTCCTCCTTTGTGCTATCATGTTCAGATCTTGTGAGCTCTGTTCATGATCAACATCATCTATTTGTAATCATACATGTTGTGTTTGCGGGGATCCGATGGATATTGAGATACTATGTCAGATTGATTATTGATTCTATCATGTCTCTGTTGTTTGAGATCTTGCATGTTGTCCGTTTCTGGTAGCTATCTTGGCCAAGTAGATGCTAGTGACTCCAAGATGGAGTATTTATGCTCGATAGTGGCTTCATGCCTCTATTGAATCTAGGAAAGTGACAAAAATCTCTAAGGTTGTAGATATGTTGTTTCTAATAGGGAGAAAACAACAATATTTTGTTCATGGAACAATTGTATTGTTTACTTTATACACATTGGTTAAAGCAGTTATCCGTTACTTGCAACTTAATACTGGAGGTGGTTCGGATTATAACCTGAAGATGGATTACTAGTCATAGATGAAGTTGGATGGTGGCTTATGTATATTGTTGTAATGCCCAATCAAATCTCATAGGATCATGAATGTCTAGTGTTGCATTGTTACGCCTTGCTCAGTCCTGTCAGTTGCCCCGCTATAATTTGTTTACCCAACATGTTATGTTATTTATCTTAAGGAGAACACCTCTAGTTAACCGTGGACCCCGGTCCATCTTTACCATTGTTACATCATCCACTATTACTGTTTACTTTCTGCAAGCTACCATTACCTTCCACACCATTCGTTTAATCCTTTGTTTTCAGCAAACCAGTGAGATTGACAATCTCACTGTTCGTTGGGGCAAAGTCTTGAGTTTGTGTTGTGCAGGTTCCAAGTTGTTAGCAACACCTTGGAGTTGTTTCCTTCCTCCTACTAGTTTGATAACCTTGGTTTCATAACTGAGGGACGACTTACTGCTGTGCTCATCATACCTTCCTCTTGGGGTTTCCCAACGAAGCTCTACAGTGATCTGAGCTACATCAACCACTTCTTCAAGATTGCGAGACAAGCATGCAATATATCTCTAATGTACTTAAAACACATTTAAGTACAAAATGGTCCCCAAACATATTGGGTCCAAAGTAGTTAGTGCAACTACAATACATAGGAGAGAATCCACATAAATATGTGCATATTGATATGAAATTGAATTTCATGCACAATTTAGCCGATGGGATTTGGAGGAGTTTCCCCTATATATTGGATCAAATAAATCAAGCATGCCATAATATAAACATTTAGTAAATATGCATGCACAAGGCTTTCAAAAACCAAAAGGAGATACAATTTGAACAAAAACACCAAGTAAACCAAGATGGTACACACAAGAGTGTGACACGAAAAACGGTGTCCAAATTGTACCAAAGAACCAATTCAACACATGGAAGATCACAAGTTCAACAAATGAACTAGTCTAAAGCCAAAGAGAAAAAGATAAATAAAACACAAATGCTTAAGGATTTATCTCATTCTAAAATGATCAAAACACGAAACAAGGAATGAGACAAAACCAAATCCCAAAAAGAAAGTAAGGTTTCAACAAATAAACCAAACTCTCCACACTTTTAATGATGGCAAAAAATACCAAAATGAAAAGATCAAACTTTCAAGCACATAAAACACGATATTGATCAAACAAAGAAGCATACAAGGATTGTTCTAGATAATATAGGAGAGATCACCCATAAGTAGTACATTATATATAATTCTTTTTGAATGAAAAATGCACACAAATGATATCATCACCACTACCTACATTAAATAAAACACAAGAGGATACCAATAAAATATGAAGATCCAAAAGAAGCAAGGAATACATGGGAGCAACACAAAACATTTGCTTGGCCAAAGATATTTTAAAATTAAGCAAAGGCCAAAGTGAATATGATCAATAAACTACCATAAATCTAGTACTAATTTTCCAAGGACAAGAAGTATTGGAAATAATCTTCCCGAGGTAGTTCACACGGATATCCAAGATCATATTCACACAAATAAGCATATAGAAAAGTATAAGAATTAAGCTTGATGCTAATGGTTTCCATGAGGATATAGAGATCCAAGTATGAGGAAACACATACCAAGAAACACTCTCATAAACAAGATCCAAAATATTAGCAATAAAGGCATTCAAGCAAGTTGGAACTTGTATGAGATAATGTGCCACATA
Organism: Avena sativa; assembly: GCA_916181665.1. Lineage (NCBI taxonomy): Eukaryota > Viridiplantae > Streptophyta > Magnoliopsida > Poales > Poaceae > Avena > Avena sativa. Next base: position 68,613,746 of record OV702282.1, read on the forward strand.
GGAGCTAGATAATTCTCAATATCGATTCTAAGCGGCACAACCTCAAATTTTCACATTCTCTAGGATTGTTATATGCACTAAGCATATGAATCCCCCATAATGTGATACAACCATGAAACTCAACACGAGGCAAAAGGATCCAAATAGAGATAATTAATGGACATTATAGAACTTAAATTTCTCATGAGAATCATACCACATAGAGACTAGATAATATTGCAATATCAATACTAGGTGGTATTCCTTATGTACACACATTTTTTGGATTGTGGAATGCCCAAGCATAACACTCCCCCAAAATGGGATAGTCCATTAATCTCTCACAAGAGCCAAATAGGATACCCAATATAATCAAGAAAGGCTCAAACGCTAGAACACAAATGTACATGGTGTGCCACCTAATCATACACAAATTGTAGGGGTTCATAGCATGGAAAACAAAAAAAATTCTATAGCATGAACACACACAAGCCAAGATCTATCTACTAGATTATAGCAACAAGTCGATAGAGTACTAATCCTCGAAGATCCAAAGCGGTTAACGAGAGCATATTCTCGTGGGTGATGTAGTCATTCACTTGCCGATCTCAAGATCACATAGATGATCCTTTCGGCGCTGTGTTCCAGCAGCACTCCCGCAGTCGGTCACACATACGATACTCGATGAAGACCTTCCTCGTGATTCTGGCAGCATAATGGCGTGGTGTCGGAAGTAGAGGGGAGATCCTGCAGGGATTCGCCTAAGCCGGAGCCAGTATGGTGGAGTAGAAGAGGGCCTCGGCGATCTAGGTTTTAGATGCTGAGGCAAGAGGTCAGCCGATAGCTAGGGTTTAGGCTAGATGGAAGCGACGGTTTGGAGGGGATCTTGGGCGCCGGCGGCTTGGGGGGAAGCGGCGGTTTAGAGGGGATCTTGGGCGCCGGCGGCTTGGGGGGCAGCAGCGGCCTAGGGATTAGGTCTTGGGCTCCTAGGGCAAGGGGGATACCTTGGGGTGCACCCACACCCTTCCTTATATAGGTGTGTGGGGGGGGGCGTCCAAGGGTGTTCCCAGCCCAGGTGGAAACCCTCCCTAACTCGGAAACCATGTTGGGATTTGACTTTTTCAAACTGCCTTTTTGAATTTCAAATTAGAGTTTGATTTCTCTCTTCCAAGTGTCCAACCAAGCGACCTAGGACATGATGCAACCATTCCACTTTGTCATGACACATCAATGTACCCTTCCCCTTCCGGTTCGGTGGACCTTCTAGAACATTCTGGTGAAAACACTGAAACCATAACCGAACTCCGGAATTGGACTTTCCTTATATGAATCTTATTCTCCGGACCATTCCAGATCTCCTCATGATATCCCGGATCTCATCCGAGACTCCAAAAAACATTCGATCTTCTTACTCACATTCCATATCTACTAAACAACATCGAATCCTTAAGTGTGTCTCCCTACGGTTCATGAATTATGCAGATATGACCGAGAATCTTGTCCGATCAATAACCAATAGAGGAATCTGGAAATTCATATAGCTCCCACATATTTCTATGATTACTTCATGATCAAATGAACCATTTACATACGATACCAATTTCCCTTTATCTTGCGATACTTTACTTATTCGAAGTTTGATCATCGGTATCTCTGCATACCTAATTCAACCTCGTTATCGATAAGTACTCTTTACTTGTTCCTATGATACGTGATCCCTTGTGAGCCAGTCACATGCTTGCAAGCACTACAACAAATGTGATTATCTGTGACGGTCATTCTATGACGATGCAGTAAAAAACGTCATATTTTATGAAAAAACGTCACAATTTATATGAATCCCTGACGTTTTTTACTGCATCGTCATAGAATGTGCGTCATATATTATCACATCTGTTGTAGTGAAGCCAATTTGATGGCATTCTACCGAGAGGGCCCAAAGTATATCTATCCGTCATATGGATGGACAAATCCCACTCTTGATCCATGTGCCTCAACACATACTTTTTGAACACTCAATGCCACCTTTATAACCACCTAGTTACGAAGTGGTGTTTGATATTATCAAAGCATCCATCCGGTGATGGTGATTAACATGGTCTCATGGTCGAAGGATTTAGGTTACTATGTATTTGAAAGCTTATAGCAAGTGAACTGTTTAAATGACTTGATCTTATGCTACGCTAAACTATAGGAGTATGTCCATCACATCATTCTCCTAATGATATGACCTTGTTGTTAATAACATCTCAATGTTCATGATCAGGAAACCATGATCATATATTAACCAACAAGCTAGTTTAACAAGATGCTTTACTAGGGACTCTTTTATGTTTACAAACCACACACGTATTAATGTTTCCAGTTAATACAATTATAGCATGGTATGTAAACATTTATCATAAGTACGAAGATACGATAATAACCACTTTATTATTGCCTCTTGGGCATATATCCAACAGTCTCCCACTTGCACTAGAGACAATAATTTAGTTTCAAAACTTTGTGTATTCAACACCTATGGCTTTCTGGTGTTGTATTTACATGATTAATAGTGGTCAACTGATCTTTGGATCCGACTCTTTCAGGTCCGTGTGTAATTGCATGTCTTTGTGTTTCTATGCATCACTCATTCTCTAATGAGATGGCTTTGTATAAATTTGGTCCTTTTGTAAGACCCCACCATTTAAAGTAAAGGCCCCTGTGATTGCAATGCTAGTCCCTGGATCAAATTTCTAGCATCCACAGTTTAAGATGAAGTACATAGATACAAAGGTCATTATTACATCGTCATTCCAAAGATAACATAGTCTTTACAACTCATTAGCCCAAGGCTAATGCATAGAGTTCATACATAAATAGATAAATAAAAGTCTTCATCTTCATGTGCCACATGCAAACATGTTGAGTGTAGACTCACACCACTAGTCTCCATCAGAGTAACCTGCAACATCATAAGTTATAGCCACAGTGGATTAATACATTGGAATTGTATTGGAAAGTGATACCATAGTAGTATAGTAGCATCTAACATCTATATGAATTTGGCTAAGTGTAGCTTAGGCTGGCTTTGCTCAAAATAAGGTTTTTCTTATTAGTTGAAAACACTAAGTTTTTGTTTGACAAAAAAACCCAAGGAACCACCAATAGACATTGGTGAACCTTTACCCTTGTTCAACCATAAGTTTTTAACTTAGAGAAATTGGGATGAGGAGATCCTTGATTGCTTCAATGTCTTTGATGCTCAAATTGTCCGTTGCCGGGGACACAACTAAGTACTTAGGTTTTACCCTCTCAAGAGGTGGTGCACTTTCCCCACAATACTCGACATGCATCGAGAAGTTACTTTTCAGAAGAATTCCCTTAGACCACCATGGACGCGTTCCACCCTATCAACCCTACCACCAACTGTCCATCTGGCTAAGTTCTTGCAACCTAGTTGGTCAAGGCAGAGCCCATATGCCATGTGGTTGCACTAGAAGCTTCTCAACACTAAACATCTCAAATCCCTTTGTTCCTGGGTGGAAATCCACAAGTGTGATACACAAGGTAAACCATAGACATGGGCCTTCTGTAACCACTCAACATAAACCAACCATACCATTCCACCTAGGTGATTCATTCACATAGTTGTTTTATTAATCAAAAACACAAGTCATAGACTTAGCAATATTTCATAGCATGAATAATCCACCCTTGTATTCTACTAGCTAGGCTAAGCATACTAGTAGAAAGTTCCTTATCTTAGGAAAAAATCTGCTAAGACAACAACTACTAGGATTTCCCAAGGCATAACATTTACTTAGAAAAATTCTCCATGCAAGTCCTACTCAAAATAACACTAGTGCATAGTAAAAATAGTAGGACTAAATATGAAGCATCACTTGCCTTGATAGTTGGGAGAGTAGCAACAGTCCTCACAATCACAATCACCACAATCACCAAAATCTACACATAAAATCATAACACCAAATTCACATTAAATAATTCAAACAAAAAATACATATGAATCCATGGAAATGCAATGGAATGTTTTCCTACACTAAACAAGTCAAATAAAACATTACTGAACACAAAGTAAACTTTATAAAGTCTAAACAAACTCAAATTTACTTTAAAACAATTTTCCAAATAATTTTTACATGCAAAATAGGCCTACAAATGCTTCTGCAAATATTACTATTTTTCCAGAAGCAAATGACCAATTCAAGGCCATAGATGTGTAGGGCTTAATTTTGTGAATCCATTGATATATTATTTGCAATTTTTGGACAAACATATAAAAATAATATGAATTTTACAAGTTTGAATATATAATAGATTCAAAAACAGATTTTAATTCTAATTCATAGACGCATGGCGGCGTCTGATTCGCTGATACCACTTCGCGCGAATCACACTTCCGCGCTGTTGGATCATGTCAGATCCAACGCACCAGATCTAAACATAACGGTTCAGTAAGTGATCTAATCTACGACGTAGGATCTAGATCTAGCGGCTCTGGATCAAACGACCAAAACCGAGCGGTGCTGATGGCGCTGGCGGAGGCGGCGCTACTGCCGACGATGAACTGGCGAGTCTAGAGGGGGTAGGGGATGGTGCCGAAGCTTACCAGCGTTGCGTGGATGCGAGGAAGCTCAAGGTGGTCGTGGCTTGGACAGGGGCGCACTGTCGCAGGCACGGAAGCATCGGGTGCATGCTGGCGGTGACGTAGATGACGACCTAGGTCACCATAGGGAAAATGGCATGCATGAGCAGATGCGCAAGATAGTGGCGAACACACTCGTGTGAACTAGAGGTCAAGGGGCGTGCTGATATTACCAGAATTACTCGCCGGAGTTGACTAGCGCCTCAGGTGCTCGCGGAGGTTAACGGGAACGACGACCTAGGGCGATACCGGACGAACCAGGGGCATGGTTAGAGGCGCAAGAGTAAGGGGAACATGATTGCGTGAACCAGAGACTGAGGGGAACATGGAGCTCACCAGGATTGGGTCGCTGGAGTTGTGCGGTGGTGTGAGCTTAATTACTGGCAGCCTGGGGGCGCTTAGTGTGGGCTAGGTGAGGGGAAATGGCCGCAACGAGGTGGGGGTTAAGTAGCCGGAGCTGGGGCGAGAATATCGTGAGCAATCAATGCCATTTACTTGGATTCTATCATGGCAGCAAAGGGGAGAAACAGGCGGAAACGACATGGTCTGCGGGCGCGGGGTCTGGGGACGAAGAGGTGAGGTTGCATCGGGCCCAGCGGTCAGCGAGTGAGGGTGAGGCGCGTGCGGGTGAGAGAGAGAGGGGAAGGGGGAACCCGGGTGGGCTAGATGGGCCGAATAGGTTACTGGGCTAGTTAGGCAGCGCTGTTTTTTATTTTTTCTTTAACCTTTTTATTTTCTGTTTTGATTTTCAGAAATGGTTTTGAAACCCTAATTCAAATCCATTAGAATTCAAACCTTCTCCAAATTTTTGTATGGTGATCCTAGCATTAAAAAATGTGTCAAACACATCTAACCACTCAAAAAAACTTTGGTCTTTTGAAAATAAAATAAAACCATGCCTCATATATATATAACAAAAAGCCATAAATATGGTTTTATTTGGTTTCAAACTTCGAATTTTTTTATGCAAGCTATAAATGGTATGATGATATGAATTCAATGCATGATTTTGCATTTCATGAAATTTGGTATGTTACAAATCTAACCCCCTTAAGATGAATCTCGCCCTCGAGATTCAGATTGGCTAGCAAATAGGCGAGGGTGATTTTTCTGAAGGTCATCTTCTCTTTCCCAAGTTTCTTATTCTTCGGTATGATGATTCCACTATACTTTGCAGATTTTGATAGTCTTAGTACGAGTAACTCTTCCTGTAGTCTCAAGAATCTTGATAAGTTTCTCCTCATAAGTAAGATCACTCTCCAACTGAACCTCATCCAAAGGTATAGTGTCCTTCAATGAAGTTTCTTCCATATCCGGATGACACTTCTTCAACTAACTCACATGAAATACATTGTGAACAGCAGACAGTGATTCTGGCAATTCTATCTCATAAGCCACCTCTCCTTTGCGGCTCAAAATCTTGAATGGTCCGACATATCTAGGTGCCAATTTTCCTTTGACTCCAAATCTCTTCATACCACGAAGTGGTGAGACTCTAAGATAAGCTCTATCACCTACCTTATAAGTGACTTACCTATGCTTTGGATCTGCGTAGCTCTTTTTTCGGGACTGAGCTATCTTCAATCTGTCCTTTACCAATTTAACTTTCTCTTCATCTTCCTTGATCAGTTCTGGTCCGAACAAATTTCTTTATCCGACTCCACTCCATAGCAATGGCGTAGTACACTTCCTTCCATAAAGAAATTCAAACGGAGCCATCTCAATGCTTGCTTGATAGTTGTTATTGTAAGAGAATTCTACATAAGGCAGACTTTCATCCCAACTAGCACCATAGTCTAGGGCACATGCCCTCAACATATCCTCCAAAATCTGATTGGTCCATTCTGTATGTCCATCAGTCTGAGGGAGAAAAGCTATGCTGAATTAATTCTAACCTTGTTCCCAATGATTCATGTAGTTGTCGCCAAAAATGCGAAGTGAACTAAGTTCCTCTATCAGACACAATACTCTTAGGTACTCCATGTAGACATACAATCCTATTCATATAGATCTTAGCCAATTTAGCAATTGTATAGGTATTCTTCACGGGTATGAAATGATCTACTTTAGTTAGGCGATCCATAACAACCCATATAGAGTCATATCCAGATCTGGTCCTTGGCAGTCCGGTGATAAAATCCACACCAATCTTATCTCACTTCCAATCAGGTATAGGTAGTGGTTGCAATAACCCTGTCGGTTTCTGATGTTCCGCCTTCACTCGACTACACACATCACACAAGGCAATGTGTTCCGCAATATCTTTCTTGAGATTGTTCCACCAAATTCTTTCCTTCACATCCATGTACATTTTGGTGTTACCTGGATGAAAGGAATATGGTGAATTGTGTGCTTCTTGTAGAATCAATTTCCGACACTCCGGATCTTGTGGAATGCAGATACGCTTTCCATACCATAAAGTACCTTGTTCATCTTCATGGAATCCTTTAGCCTTCCCTTTACTAATTTTACCTTTAATATCTTCAATTTCCTTGTCCAACTTTTGGGCTTCTTTAATCTTGTCCACCAATGTTGGTTAAACTTCCAACGACATGATATATCCTTAAGCACTATCTCCAATATTAGCTCTTTGAGTTATGCACACAAATCATCTGGTAGTTCTCCCTTAGTAAGGGCATTCACATAAACCTTGCGGCTTAAAGCATCCGCTACAACATTGGCTTTACCGGGATGGTATTGCAAACTCAAGTCATAGTCCTTGATGATCTCTAGCCACCTTCTTTGTCTCATATTGAGTTCCTTCTGGGTGAAAATATATTTCAAACTCTTGTGATCCGTGAACACTTCACAATGTTTTCCCAAAAGATAGTGTCTCCATGTTTTGAGTGCATGGACAACAGAGGATAAATCTAAGTCATGAGTAGGATAATTCACTTCATGAGTTTTGAGTTGTCTCGAGGCATAAGCCACAACTTTCCCTTCTTGCATCAAAACTCCACCCAATCCTTGGTGAGATGCATCACAATAGACTTGAAAATCCTTCTCCAAATCTGGCAGAGATAAGACTGGTGCTGATACTAGTCTCTTCTTCAATTCTTGGAAATTGATTTCACATCCTTCAGTCCAATCAAACTTCTTCTCTTTCTTAAGTAACTCCGTCATAGGCTTAGCTACTTTTGAGAAATTCTAAATGAACCTTCTATAGTATCCTGCCATGATGCAGCCCGTCCTACGACCGCTACTACATCTACTCCCACGAGCTCCCCAAGTGGACCCATGACCCGCGCCCGAGCCAAACTCCTTCAAGCTAAGGTGAACTCGCTCCTCTCCTTGTGTGACTTCGACACACCCTTGGATGGCTTGCTACTTCACACGCATACACTGTGCATCATCAGGTACGAAGAGAAGGACCCAAGGAACGGAGGAGAAGCAACCAGTCGCTACCAGACGCAAGCGGTACTGCCGACCGGTACTACCGGCCAGCGGTACTACCGCCCTCTCCTACCGCTCGCCACAGGCACCCCCAACGGAAGCTCAAGCCGCTGCCAGACGCAAGCGGTACCGCCGACAGGTACTACCGGTCCAAGCGGTACTACCGGTCCAACGACCGGTACTACCGGACAGCGGCACGACCGCCCCCTCCTATCGCTCGCCACAGGCGCCTTCGACGACAGCTCCAGGCCCTCAAGCGGTACTACCGCTCCCGGAGCGGTACTACCGGTCACCACCGGTACTACCGGTTGCAGGACCGGTACTACCGGGCCCGACTGACTCTGAATACTTAAAGTGCGGCCCTGTGCCTTGTAAACCTACCTATATTTTACCTGTTCGTTCCGAAACTACCCCTGTTTTGTGGCTGGACTATATATAGCCCCCACCCTTCATTGTAAGTCCTTAGACTTGGATAATAATAGATATTAAGGAAACCCTTTGAGGACTTATATCTATTGGTCTCATGCTCCTAACAAGGAGCACCGGATTATCCACCCACCTCTTGGATCTTGCTTAAGTGCGTTCAAGTTGTACAAGGCCTTGGGTTCTCGGTTTCTCGCCCCCAAGTCGTCAAGGTCTCACCAAGCACCTCATCCCCCGTTGTTGGCATGGAGAGCGAGCTTCGCCCAACACCGATCCTAGAGATTATGTTGGACCGGTTGCCACCGGCGTGAGAAGTAGGCGTGTATCGTGTTTTGGTGTGTGTGTGTGTTCGTGGTTTTCATCGCCTTCCTCGATTTCATCCCCAGACCACCTTGTTCCCCTCGTTCCTCGTGGAATTCGTGAAAGATCGGGCCAACCCCAGGGTTACCCCCATAACATATTGGTATCAAGAGCACGGTTGATCACGAATTTCCCCCCCCAATTTTTCTTTTATCCGCCTTAAAAACGAAAATTCTACCAAAAAGAGCCCCAATTTTCCTTCGGATCGATCTCTGGATTTGGTGAGTTTTTCGTGGTTTTGGTCCATAGATCTGTTGCTTTGGGAGTCGATCTATAGCCCCTGTTGTTTCTAGCTTAGCCTTTCGGTCAGTTTTCCAACGAATTTGAGGTTTTTGGCAAGTTCACCTCGTTCCAGGCCTGTGCCAAGCGGTACTGCCGGCTGTGCAAGCGGTACTACCGCTAGTGACCGGTACTACCGCTCACCGGTACTACCGCTCGTTACCAACGGTACTACCGCTTGCCACTGTCCGTGCTTCCTCCCCTTTGCCGCCTCGTTTTCGTTCGCTGACCTTTCCCTTCTCGCTTGTTCGTGTTTCGCGTGTTTGTCGCCATTTTCACAACAGCTTCCGCATCAAAGTCATCCCGCGCTCAACGATACCGCGACACTCGAACACCATCCCCCACCAACGGTTGCAAGTCGTCAACAATACCAAAGGTATAACTTGCACCACCTTGACAGCCCCATATCTTCCTTTGTGTGTATCTATCCTTGAGAGCAACTCATTTTGTGTTTGTCTAAGCATTGTGCACTTGCCTTCGGAAAGTGAGAGTGTGAGGCCAAATACAAAAGCTAACATCGTAGCATAGCAAGGGAGAAAAAGAGAAAGAATCAAAAAAAAAAGGAAAAGAAAAATATCAAATAGAAAGATACATAGTCCCCCAATACATAGAGAATACCAAGCTTGTAAGCCAACAAGAGAGAAGAAAGAGCGCACCGAGGCAAGTGCACAAATCTATTGCTTACCCTCTTTTGGCAAACGAGTTGTGGTCTCTCCTTGTGTTGGCACGACAGCCGAGCGTAGTCTTCGTTAGAACCTTTTGTGCTCATTTTCATAGTCGTGCTAACCCCATTTTTTCTCCACGTGTGTGTTTTCCGTGTTTTTGTAGATCGTATCCTTTTGCTTTTGATCTTTGGTTCTTTACCACGTAGGACAATAACCTTTTGCTTTGATCGTTTCGTTTGGTTTTCCACAATCCTAACCTTCCACCAAAAGCCTTTGAGAGTTTCTTGCCATTTCACTTTGCACGCTTTTTCGCTCATTTGTGTGGCAATTGGTTTGATATAATCTCCAAGGTGAGGTAAAAGGCTAACTCTCCACACCCTTTCTCTCCATATACAACCCTTGTTGGCTTTGCATGATGGACATGCATGGAGAGCCATCCCAACCACCACCACCTCTGGAGGATGATAACCAATTCATGACAAGATGGGACCATTGGAAGGTCCGAGGTGAATTCAACTACCGTTGTGAAGCTCTCGAGCGGCGCCAAGATGAACAATTTAGCGAGGCCCGTGTGGAGTTCAAGAACATCGACAACCGCTTCGAAGAAGTCCGTGGCCAAATGCATGCCATGCAACACAACCTCGGGCATCAAAATGAAGCTCTTGGTCGTGCACTCGCCTCAACGGATGAGAAGCTTCAACGCATCATTGATGGACTCGCAAGGCCACGCTCGCGCGAATCAAGCTCATCTCGGCACTCCTCAAGTGAATCAAGTGCACCTCGCCGTCACGCTTCAAGGCACCGGGATGGACCCGTTCTTCAATCCATGAGCTCTTCACAAGCGGTACCATCCCCGCGTCACACCGCAACGTCAAGCTATGATGGTGACCTCTCCGCAAGACCTCAAAGGCGCGAAGCGAACCGGCCACAACCAAGGGCACTTGTGATTCAACAAGAACAACCTCGCATGGACCACCACGGCCATCGACGTCGACACGCTCCCTCAACAACAAGTGAAGCATCCGAAGAGGACGAAAAAGGTCACCATCGACGAGAAGCACTCGACGACCCTCCAAGGCGTCATCATCGACATGAGCGTCCACATCGCCAACATGAGGGTCATGACGAGCCTCCTCTACACCAAGAAGAGGAAGAGCAGCCCATTGCGCATGTGACTCGACGTCCTCCTCGCCACAGGGCACACGACAATGCTCCTCGACATCACCCACGACAAGAACAAGAGCAAGCTCCCCAAGCTCGTCGTGAAGACCATCAACCTCCTCCTCATCCTCAACAGCGACAACAAAACGAGCAAGCTCCCCAGGCTCGTAGTCAACAACAAGTTCCACCACCAAACGCGGCACCTCAACAACCGCAAGAGCAACGCAACAATCACCAAGCAAGACATGAGAGCTCGGATTATGATGAGGACCGCCAAAATCTTGGCAACCGACGCAACCGGAACCGCAATGGAGAAGAAACTTTCGGCAAGCTCAAGTTCACCATGCCAAAGTTCATCGGTTCCAATGAGCCCGAAGAATATCTCTCTTGGGAACTCAAGGTCGACAAGATCTTCCGCATGCACAATTATAGCAATGACAAGATGATGGCCATGGAATCTCTCGAGTTTGATGAGTATGCCAACCTTTGGTGGGAACAAGTCCAACTCGCTCGCGAAGCAAAAGAAGAGCCTCCAATTGCAACTTGGCAAGACATGAAGGCCCATATGAGATCCCGCTTTGTTCCTTCACACTACACCCGTGACCTCTTCAACAAGCTTCAAACGCTTAGTCAAGGAACAAAGACCGTGGAAGAATACTTCAAGCAAATGGAGCTCAACATGATCCGTGCCAACATTGAAGAGCGAGATGAGCAAACAATGGCACGCTTCCTCAATGGCTTGAACCATCCTATCAAGCGCATCACCGAGTTCCAAAGGTACAACAACATGGTTGAGCTTGTGCACATTGCATCGAAGGCCGAGCGTCAAGTGAAAGAGGACATCAAGTACAACAAGCCGAAGACGTACTTCACCTTCAAGCAAGCGTCAACCACTACTCCAACTACTCCAAGTGGAAGCTCCTCGAGTACCACCAAGCTTCCCTTCAAGCCAACTCTCCCTCAAGGAAAACAGCCCCCAAGTGGCAAAAACACAAGGGATGATCAACCATTCAATGGTGAATGCTACAAGTGTGGAGGCAAAGGGCACATGTCGAATGCATGTGGAAACAAGAAAGTTTTGTTCATCCATGACAACGGCGATGAAGAATACTTAAGTGAAGAAGAGTTTGATGCAAGGGTCAAGGAAGCCATGGCAAGGCAACACTTGGAAGAGGACCAAGAACTTCTTGTGTGTGAGCATGACGCAAGTCCATCGCTTGTGGTCACAAGGGTCTTGACTACCCATGCGAATGAAAGTGAAGACCAACGCTCGAACATCTTCCAAACTCGGGCCGGCATCAATGGGAAGTCCATCAAAGTTGTTATCGATGGTGGGAGTTGCCACAACCTTGCAAGCACGGAATTGTGTGAGAAACTCAACCTCACCCTCCTTCCACATAGACACCCATACCATATCCAATGGCTAAGTGACCAAGGATCCGTCAAGATCAAGCACACCGTCTCGGTGACGTTCTCAATTGGGCACTACAAGGACACGGTGGAATGTGACGTGGTTCCAATGACGGTTTGTCACATGTTGCTCGGAAGACCGTGGCAATATGACAAGCGTGCTTTGCATAATGGTCACTCAAACACTTACACCTTCAAATGGCTTGATAAAACTTGTGTGTTGCAACCAATGACTCCTAGCCAAATAATTGCGGACAATGCAAAGGCTTTAGCGAGGGCGCAATACGAAAAAACACCTTGTGAGAAGAGTGGTGAGCGAGAGAACCACACCATAGTGAGTGAGAGCTACAAGCCAAACTCGAGTGGAAAAACTAAGAGTGTTCTTATTGCCACCAAAAGTGAGATGAGAGAAGTGTGGAACAACCCATCCATCTTGCACTACGTCCTTGTATGCAAGGGACTAGCGCAAGGAACTAATGACTTGACAAATGTTCCTCCTTCTTTGATGGCTGTTTTGCAGGAATTCCAAGATGTATTTCCCGAAGAGCTTCCTCATGGCCTTCCTCCTCTTCGTGGAATCGAGCACCGCATCGACCTCATACCCGGCGCACCACTACCAAACCGCGCCGCGTATCGCACAAACCCGGAAGAGACGAAGGAGATCGAGCGTCAAATCAACCAAGTCGTCTCCAAAGGTTTGATCCAAGTAAGCACTAGCCCAAGCGCGGTTCCCGTAATCCTAGTCCCGAAAACGGATGATACGTTGCGGTTATGCATGGACTGCCGTCCAATCAATGCTATCACCGTGCGTTATCGACATCCTATACCGCGTCTTGATGACATGCTTGATGAGTTATGTGGAGACAATATATTTTCGAAAATTGATCTTCGTAGTGGCTACCATCAAATTCGCATGGCTAAAGGTGATGAGTGGAAAACCGCCTTCAAGACCAAGCTTGGTCTCTATGAATGGTTGGTTATGCCTTTTGGCTTATCCAATGCCCCATCTACCTTCATGCGCCTCATGAACCATATTTTGCGATCTCTCATTGGAAAGAGTGTAGTTGTTTACTTTGATGACATTCTTGTCTATAGCAAGTCACTAGAGGAGCATGTTATTCATGTTAAGGAGGTCCTACAAATCCTTCGTCATGAAAAGCTTTATGCTAACCTACCCAAGTGCACTTTTGCAAGAGACAAGCTGATTTTCCTTGGTTTTGTTGTGTCTTCTAATGGCATTGAAGTTGATGTCTCAAAAGTCAAGGACATACGAGATTGGCCCATCCCAACAAATGTTAGTGAACTTCGTAGTTTTCATGGGTTGGCCGGCTTTTACCGTCGTTTGTGAAAGATTTTTCTACAATTGCTTGCCCCCTCAACGAATTGACCAAGAAAAATGTCACGTTCGTTTGGGGAAAAGCACAACAAAAAGCGTTTGATGAGCTCAAAAAGAGGCTCACCGCAGCACCACTTCTTGCATTGCCAGATTTCACAAAAACCTTTGAGATTGAATGCGACGCTAGTGGTATTGGCATTGGTGGCGTCCTTATGCAAAATGGGCGTCCTATTGCTTACCATAGTGAGAAACTTGATGGCGCACGCCTCAATTATCCCATTTATGACAAAGAACTTTTTGCCTTGGTTCGTGTTCTTCAAGTGTGGCAACACTATCTTTGGCCCAAAGAATTTATCATCCATTCCGACCATGAGTCGTTGAAGTACCTTAAGGGCCAAGCCAACTTGAGTAAACGGCACGCAAATTGGGTTGAGTTTATGGAGTCTTTTCCTTACATTGTCAAATACAAGAAGGGCAAAGAAAATGTGGTAGCGGACGCCTTGTCTCGCAAAAACACAAGCCTTCTTACACGACTCGAAGTCAATGTCTTGGGTCTTGATGACATCAAATCCTTGTACGAGTCCGACTCTTTCTTTGGACCAATATTTGCACAATGTTCAATAGACAAAGGGATTGATGATTTCTATTTGCATAAGGGTTTTCTTTTCAAACAAAACAAGCTTTGCATTCCGAAATCGTCTCTCCAACTTTTGCTTCTTCAAGAGTCCCATGGTGGAGGCCTGATGGGTCACTTTGGCCGTGACAAGACATATGACATGCTCTCCACTCACTATTTTTGGCCAAAGATGAAACGCGACGTGGAGCGCCACGTTCAACGATGCACTACATGTATCCAAGCTAAGTCTAAGTCCAACCCCTTTGGTCTTTATATGCCATTGCCTATTCCTCATGCACCTTGGTCGGACATTAGCATGGACTTTGTATTAGGCTTGCCTAGATCTAAACATGGTCACGATTCCATATTTTTAGTCGTTGATCGCTTTTCAAAAATGGCACATTTCATTCCGTGCCATAAGACCGATGATGCTTCACATGTAGCAAATTTGTTTTTCAGGGAAATAATTCGGCTACACGGCGTGCCAAGAACAATCGTCTCCGACCGTGACGTAAAATTCGTGAGCTACTTCTGGAAGACCCTCATGGCCAAGCTCGGCATCAAGCTCCTCTTCTCGTCCGCCTCGCATCCTCAAACCGATGGACAAACCGAGGTAGTCAATCGAAGTCTTGGCACACTTCTCCGGGTGTTGATAAAGAAGAACCTTAAAGACTGGGAGGAATGCATTCCACACGCCGAGTTCGCCTACAACCGCGCCAAGCACTCCACCACCATGAGGAGCCCGTTCATGATCGTCTATGGCTTCGAGCCTCTAACCGCGCTCGATATCCTTCCACTTCCACTTCATGAACGTGCCAATATGGACGTTGTCAAGCGTTCCCAAGCAATGATGAAACTCCATGAAGACACACGAGCTACTATCGAGCAACAAGTCCTCCGCCAAGCATCAAGGCTAAACAAGACCAAGAAAGAGATGATCTTTGATGAGGGCGACCTTGTGTGGATACACTTGAGTAAAGACCGCTTCCCCAAGGAACGCGACTCCAAGCTAAAGCCAAGAGGCGATGGACCATTCAAAGTGCTAAAGAAGATCAACAACAACGCCTATGTCATCGATATACCAACATCGAAGTATCTTGTGAGCTCGACATTCAATGTCAAGGACCTCTCACCCTACAATGGCGAAGAGGAAGTTAGGACGGTTGCAGAGTCGAGGACGACTCTTCCCCAAGGGGGGGGGAGCTGATGCAGCCCGTCCTACGACCGCTACTACATCTACTCCCACAAGCTCCCCAAGTGGACCCATGACCCGCGCCCGAGCCAAACTCCTTCAAGCTAAGGTGAACTCGCTCCTCTCCTTGTGTGACTTCGACACACCCTTGGATGGCTTGCTACTTCACACGCATACACTGTGCATCATCAGGTACGAAGAGAAGGACCCAAGGAATGTAGGAGAAGCAACCAGTCGCTGCCAAACGCAAGCGGTACTGCCGACCGGTACTACCGGCCAGCGGTACTACCGCCCTCTCCTACCGCTCGCCACAGGCACCCCCCAACGGAAGCTCAAGCCGCTGCCAGACGCAAGCGGTACCGCCGACAAGTACTACCGGTCCAAGCGGTACTACCGGTCCAACGACCGGTACTACCGGACAGCGGCACGACCGCCCCCTCCTACCGCTCGCCACAGGCGCCTTCGACGACAGCTCCAGGCCCTCAAGCGGTACTACCGCTCCCGGAGCGGTACTACCGGTCACCACCGGTACTACCGGTTGCAGGACCGATACTACCGGGCCCGACTGACTCTGAATACTTAAAGTGCGGCCCTGTGCCTTGTAAACCTACCTATATTTTACCTGTTCGTTCCGAAACTACCCCTGTTTTGTGGCTGGACTATATATAGCCCCCACCCTTCATTGTAAGTCCTTAGACTTGGATAATAATAGATATTAAGGAAACCCTTTGAGGACTTATATCTATTGGTCTCATGCTCCTAACAAGGAGCACCGGATTATCCACCCACCTCTTGGATCTTGCTTAAGTGCGTTCAAGTTGTACAAGGCCTTGGGTTCTCGGTTTCTCGCCCCCAAGTCGTCAAGGTCTCACCAAGCACCTCATCCCCCGTTGTTGGCGTGGAGAGCGAGCTTCGCCCAACACCGATCCTAGAGATTATGTTGGACCGGTTGCCACCGGCGTGAGAAGTAGGCGTGTATCGTGTTTTGGTGTGTGTGTGTTCGTGGTTTTCATCGCCTTCCTCGATTTCATCCACAGACCACCTCGTTCCCCTCGTTCCTCGTGGAATTCGTGAAAGATCGGGCCAACCCCAGGGTTACCCCCATAACATGCCAAGCCTAGGAAACTACAAACTTCTTTAACTGACTTTGGAGATTCCCACTCAGTTACAGCTGACACCTTTGCGGGATCGACAACTATACCATCTCTAGACACAATGTGTCCAATAAATCCAACTTTGTTCAACCAAAATTCACACTTACTGTACTTGGCATACAACTTGTGCTCCCTGAGTTTCTCAAGTATCAAACGCAAATGTTCTTCATGCTCTTCTTTACTCTTGGAATAGATCAAAATATCATCGATGAATACGACAACAAACTTGTCAAGAAACTCCATGAACACTTTATTCATCATGTTCATGAAATAAGCTGGTGCATTTGTCAATCCAAATGGAATCACATTGTACTCATACAATCCATACCTAGTGGTAAAAGCAGTCTTAGGTATGTCTTGCTCTCTAATATTTAGCTGAAAATAGCCTGATCGGAGATCAATCTTTGAGAACACACGGGCTCCTTCTAGTTGATCAAATAGATCATTGATTCTAGGCAAAGGGTACTTGTTCTTTATAGTTACCTCATTGAGTGAACGATAATCTATGCATAACCTTTGACTTCTATCCTTCTTCTCAACAAACAGAACTGGTGCACCCCAAGACGAAGAACTTGGTTGGATAAATCCTTTCTACAACTATTCTCCAAGCTGTTTCTTGAGTTCTTTCAACTCATCAAATGACA